>JABUQX010046345.1:60000-70808 GCA_015478945.1 Trachelipus rathkii
GTAAGAGCTTCAGATTGATTGTGTTGGGGGATCTAAATGGTTGGGTAGGTGATCAGAAAGGGGATGATATAACGGGTGGTTTTGGGGTTTCGGGAGGAAATGATAATGGTTGGAAGGTGATTGATTTCTGTGAGGAGAGGTTTGTGTGTAAGTAATACTTTCTTTAAACACACACAAAAAAAAAGAGTATCCATAAGTATACTAGAGTTGGAGTAGGTAGAGATGGTATCGAAGTGAAAAGTATGATTGATTGTGTTGAATGTCAAATCAGTGAGGGGATTAGGAATGGGATTTTCGGATTATTGTGTTCTATGTAAAATTTAGTTAGTGGGGGCTTGGATAGAGAGGAAGGTGATACGGAAGGAAGTGGGTAGAATTAAGAGAGAAGTTAAGTGAACGAGGTAATAAGGATAAGTATCTAAGAGCTCTCGCAAGTAAATCGGTTGAATGTGAACAAGTTGAAACTGAACATCTGAGAGCAAATGAAGGATGTGGATGTGCTAAAGCGGGAATTAAGAATGTTAACAGTGAGTGGTGGAATAAAGAGGTGATTCAAGTGGTTAAAAGTATAAAAGAAGCGTGGTTGAATGTACTAAAAGCCAATGATGAAGTTTCAAAAGAAAGATATTTGGAATTATATAAGGAGAAAAAAAAAACTAAATGGTGCATACTTAGGAGAAAAGAGGTAAATGAAGTTTGGAAGGAGGATGAATGGGGACATACAAGGGAATAGGAAGCGCAAAAATTCAAGAATGAAAATAAGGGAACCTGCTTAGAATAATGAATAGGGATGGTGCTTTTGTACATGATGAAATGGATGTGAGGGGGAGTGTGGAAAGAACACTTTGAAAATCTGTATAATAACAGTAATGAAGAAGTGAATGTGTGTGGGTTTGATGGTGCAAGAAGGAATAGGTATTTTGGGGAGGAGGTTGAAGAATGGCAAATCTGCAGGTATAGATGAAATTACTGGTGAAATGATCAAAAACGGAGGCGAGATGGTGATTGAATGGATTTGGAAGTTGTGTAATAAAGCTTTTATTGTGGGTATAGTTCCGAGGGATTGGAGGAGAACAGTAATAGTACCCTTATATAAGGATAAGGGGAACTGTAGGAATTATAGGGTGTGTAAAAGGAGGGGTTTGAAAGTAAACGTAGATAAGAGTAAGGTTATGGTTGTGAGTGAGGACAATCCTCGATGTGAAGTTATGTTAGATGGTGAGCAGCTGGAACCAGTATCCGAGTTAAAATATTTAGGATATATGTTTGATGAAAAAAGAACTGATGATGCAGAGTGTAGTAGGAAAGTTGTGAATGGTGCAATTAAATCGTTGGTGGATGTAAAGGGACTAAGTCTTTTGTGCGCTAGGGTCTTACATGAGTATATGTTGTTACCTGTGTTAATGTATAGTAGTGAGACTATGGTCTGGAATAAGAAGTATAGATCTAAAATTCAATGTGTTCAGATGGACAATCTTAGTGGCGTGTTAGGTGTGAAGAATTGATATAATGAGGAATGAACGTAGTAGACAGTTATGTGATGTGAAGAAAGGGGTAAATGAGAGAATAAATGAAAGTAAGTTGAGATGGTTTGGTCATGTGGAAAATATAAATGATGGTCGGTTGATTAAGCGAATGTAAAGTGGTGAGTGTATTGGGAATCAACCGGCTGGGAGACCGAAGAAAAAGTGGATTGATTCAGTAAGGGAATTTCTGGAGGAGAGAAATGTGAGTTGGGCTATGGCGAGAAGAAAGGTGCATTATAGGAGTGAATGGCGGGGTTTTGTGAGGGGGTATTGTTGTCGCCCGCCTGTACCAGGGAATGAACCCTTCGATCACTGACGATATGCCATAGTGGAGGTCCGTCGCGGTCCCGTGAAGCTCTAAGGTGGATTTTCTGACAGCTACGAGTTCTCACCAGGGTTGGGGATTTTTTGGATTTTCTGAGAAAAATATCAATTTTGGATTTTTTGAGATTCGTGACGTCACGCGAAATATAATTTGTATGCAAACTTCTTTTTTTAAGCTTGATATGGTATTATTTTTAACCCTATGCCCTAGCTCTGAGTTCAAAATCTTAAAATAGGCCCATAGACTATGACAAAATGAAAGAGCAACATTAAAGAGAGTTATTTTTTAATGTTGATGAATATTACATCAGAAATAAAAGAAATATGTTTGAAACATGATCTTTGTTGACATTTTTATAGTGAAATTTGAAAGAGTAGCCTTGCTAAGATATTATTATAATTTTTATTTCTATTGAAGTTAAATCACTTAAATATACAAAAAAATTAAAATATATATATAAAAAAGTAAAAAATCAAATTAAAAATCAGTTGAAAAAATCAATTGATTTTTTCCGTGCCATCCCTGGTTCTCACTAATAGGTATAGAGGGGCGGTAAGGCTGGGCTTTCTTTTCTACTTGTGTCATATTCATATGCTGTTTCCAGTATGTCACATGCCTTACCCCTAGTCTTGGGAAAAAAGGTAGATGATATATATACATTATATATGATTATATATATATATATATATATATATATATATATATATATATAACTATATATATATATATATATATATATATATATATATATATATATATATATATATATATATATATATATATATATATATATATATATATATATATATATATACTATATTGAGTCAATGTACAGGACCCATAACGGCTCAAAGAATCGGCCACACTGAGTTGAAAAATCAACATCATGGGTGGGGCCTGGCATGTACATATTTTGAATGTCAGGGAAAATTTGAATGGCGAAGTGAATATTCAGTCAAAAAATAAATAAAAGTGAATAAAATTACATTATTACATTATAAATAGTCCTAATATTACATAAAATCATATATTGTAAAGAATATTTGCTTCTTGGAAATAAAAGAAAATAGAGTTACTACTAAAGTGGGGAGATTCAGATAAGATATGGGACCATCTTTTAGAAGGGTCTATGGATTACAAAGTAGGAAAAGGACGATGGCGACTAGGGTCCAGTTTGGGAAAATCAATGAAAATGTGTCGAATAGATTGCGGGGTATGGCGACGGTAAAATTTACAGATAGGAAAAGGGTCCCGTGACATATAATGACTGCGAGTGATATTGGTGTGGCCAATGCGGAGGCGTGCAAGTATCACCTCGTGTAAGCGCTTTCGTCGGTGGGAAGAAGACCACTCACCAATGTTCGGCTTTATATTTCTAAGTTTCGCTCCCCGCTGATCACTCGTCCACGCTCTTGCCAACAAGATCGAAAGTCTTGTCGGAGAGCAGGATAATAATCAGTTTATGGGAGACGACTTTGCCGAATCATTTGGCAACATTAGGACATTAGGAATATAGAGACAGTAAAAAGCCACATGGGCCTATCGAGACTGCCCCAGTCAACCCACTACCCAAACATGCTCATGCAAATCCACAAAGCACCCTAGGGCTTGTCAATTTGTTGTAACTACAAATCCACCAATTTGGCTTAGTCAAAACTAATGATATATAAATATGATACCCAAACCATCCACATGCATTAATAACTAAGTTATGGTCACACATGCCATCTAACAATAACTGCTATAACTAAAAACCCGCCAATTTGGCTTCGTCAATATATTATATGATACCCAACCCATCCATAAACGAATCTAACCGGGAGGTACCTGGAACAGCTTCGAAACGAAGAGGTTGCCATTTTGGCCCTCTCTATCGGCGGTTACAGCGCAATTACCCCTACATGAGGGGGAACCTGCAGCATAAAGGGATTTGTTTCTTACGGGAGTGGAGCAGCCGAAGAAATTGTACGGCGGATGCCATTGTGTTTTTAGAATAAGGGGTTTTAAGCGCCTGAAGGGCGCTGAACGAATCCGAATAAATGATATAAGAGTGGTTTCGGTTAAGGATTAGAATTTGAGAAAGGGCAATCATTATAGCCATTAATTCTGCCGTAAAAATTGAGGCATGAAGGGGAGTAAATTCACCGTGAACAACGGAATGAGACAAATGATGCCTAACAAGGCAGCAGAGGGTGGCTAGATTTGGAGGAGTCAGGACCAAGCAAAGTGGGAGAGGGGCTTAGGTGTGTACTCTTCGTCATAAGAAAGGCACCTTTTGCAAAGGGATGTTAAGGAAACCCTGCAAAAATTCCTGAAGGATTCCAGTATGTTTCCTAATGGATTTTTCAGTTACCATTAGGTAAATTCCTGATGGAACCTCCGGGAATTTGAGCCCTTGAATACTGGTATTAAGATAGGAATTTTGAAATTCCCAAATGAAATTTCCTTTGGAATTCCATATGTCATACCTAATGGATCTTTATGGATTCCTTATGGATTTACAGGAATCCACACGAATTCCTGTAGGAGAAGTATGGCTGATGCAATCTAGAAACTTGCTGGTTCCCAAAAAAAAAAACCGACATATTTCCATAATGTAGCCGAAATGCTTGCCCACATATGAAGGCTCGTGCTTGCGAGTTAGACTGTTTAAGATACACCTACTTATAAGAAGATCCAACTACCAACTTATAAGATATTATGGCAATCAGAGCTCATAGGATTTTACAAGCAAAAATACTTATCACAAGTTGTAGGAAAATTGCCTGATAAGGAATAGTAAAGGCGGCTCCACACATGCGGAGTTTGTCGAACCCTTTGCCAAACACCCCATGTGTGTGTGGGTCATTTTTGGCAGAGCTTTGCTCATTTACTTGGTTTGCCAAATACACAAATCTTTTCCATCGCTTGTGGAAAAGATTTGTGTATTTGGCAAACCTAGCAAATGAGCAAAGCATGATATTACAATGAAAAATACTTATCACAAGTTGTAGGGAAACTTCCTGTGGAGCCGCCTTAACACATTGTCCCTTCAATTTCCCACAATTATACCACGTAAAATAAATCGAAAATTTCACTCTAAAAAAATATATATATATATATATATATATATATATATATATATATATATATATATATATATATATATATATATATATATATATATATATATATATATATATATATACTCGTGTGTATATTTACATATATATATATATATATATATATATATATACTCTTATCTGAAGTGGACTCGAAAAAAGTAGTTCCGTTATCGTTACTCCGTTACTTGGAAAAAGTAGTTCCGTTATCGTTATTCCGTTTCTTTGAAAGGAAAAGTAACGAAGCGCCGTTACTCCGTTACTCCGTTACTTTTAGCTTTCGACTATGACATTAATTACGATATCTTAGGTAATTTATTGGTTTGTGTTTATTAAATTTTCAACATTATCATTATTCTCATAAAACATACCCTCTTGTAAGACCCCAGCACACTCAAGACTTAGTCCCTTTACATCAACCAACGATTTAATTGCACCAGCAAACTTCCTGCCGTTCACAACTTTCCTACTACACTCTGTATCATCCTTTCCCTTTTCATCCAACATATATCCTAATAAATATTTAAACTCAGACACTTGTTCCAGCTGCTCACCATCTAACATAACCACACCGAGGAATGTCTTCACTCACAACCATAACCTTACTTTTATCTACGTTTACCTTCAAACATCTCCTTTTACACACCCTGCCCAATCTCTCTACCAATCCTCTTAAACTCTCAGATTCGCCACACAAAACCAAATCATTCACATATAATACGTAGGACACCCTCCACTCTCTTCCATTCTCCATCATTCTAACACTATCCCTTGCCACCCCCACCTCTAACTCTTTCATAACCCCATCCATATACAAATTGAATAACCAAGAAGACATAACGCATCCCTGCCTCACTCCGCTATTATTATTAAAATAACCACTTTCAACTCCATTCATTCTTACACACGCTTCACTATGGTCATGCATACTTTTTATTCTATTCAGAAGCTTACCACCAACACCATATATCAATAACACCTGCCAGAGAGCTTCCCCATTAATCATATCATACGCCTGTTTGCAAATCTAAAAAAACTAAATATTATTTATTCTGCTTCTTCCTCATTTTCTCAATCATCTGTTTCAATGCAAAGATTTGATAAGCACATCCTCTACCACTTCTAAACGCACCTTGTTCTTCACAATCAGTCCTTCAGTCACTCGACGCATTCTTTCGAAAAAAATACAAGTATATATCTTTCCTACTACACCTAATAAACTAATTCCCCTATAATCCTCCAATCCTTCGGAACTATACCCTCCACAAACACTTTGCTACACAGCTTTCAAATCCAATTAATCACCATCTCGCCTCAGTTCTTGATCATTTCACCAGTAATTTCATCTGTACCTGCAGATTTACCATTCTTCAACTTTCTCACTCTACCCATTACCTCCTCCTTACTAATAACCTCATCCCCAAAATACCTATTCCATCTTGCACCATCAAACCCACACACATTCACTATCACCTCTTCATTACTGCCAATGTTATGCAGATTTTCGAAGTGTTCCCACCACACTCTAGTCACATTTATATCATCAGTATATATATATATATATATATATATATATATATATATATATATATATATATATATATATATATATATATATATATATATATATATATATATATGTTGTTATAGCATATATACTATATATATATATATATATATATATATATATATATATATATATATCAGAAATTGGGCGCGCAAATTTTAAACTTTAGAGCGCAAACGCAAATGCGCAAAGTGGAAAATTTAGTCCGCAAGCGCAAAGCGCACAATTTTTCAAAAATTTAGTCCGCACATGCGCAAAGCGCACTTTACATGTCCATAAATCAAATTTTTAAAAGCTAAATTAAGTCCGCCAATAATATAAAAGAGGAAGCGCAAGTATTTAAAGATGATATTTTTTAAATTTTAATTGAAAAGATGCAAATATATATATAACAAAAAATGAGAAAGATTTTAATCTTATTCAATTATCTATGATCTCTTCCTCCTCGCTCTCCTCTTGCATTCTGAATAGGGTCATTTCCCTTTAATAAAGATAAATTTTTCAAAATTGATGGATGCCATGGTTGCCCTCTTTGGTCTTAGAATGTCAGAACCTTGACTAAACAACCTCTCCACGGCCTTTGAGCTGGGTAATGGGGTATTATACTTAATAAACAAGTCCACTCAGACCTCCTGGTATTCACACGGAAACAGGTTCCTAGTGAGAGGGGTACTGTGGTGAACATTTACTACAGCCCAGCTATCCAAGATTTGTCCCAACTTCTCCTCCAGAGGTATCTGCTGGATATATGAACCCTTCAGTTCCTGAAATATTTAGAAATGGTATCAAGAACTCAAATCTTTTTTAAGTTTCATTTGAACATTATGTCAGTGTATTGTGAATATATATGTAATATATAAATTATATATATATATATATATATATATATATATATATATATATATATATATATATATATATATATATATATATATATATATATATATATATATGTCTATAATTATATATATATATATATATATATATATATATATATATATATATATATATATATAATACAAGAGATGTTTAAAGTTTGTTCCAAATTATAAAAATAACTCACCATAAATGGGTCACTTTCAGACTCAGTCCCATCACCTTCAGTGCCTTAATGTGGACGAGTAAGATTCGATATATTACACTTTAAATTCTTCAGTATCCTGCTGTTGGCAGCTTCGTACTTCCCCTCATTTAACCTACGTACCACTCCGAGTTTGAAGTGAAGATGCAGGGCTGTTGCCAAAAGCAAATCAAAATCATCAAAAAGACTGCTGAACCTCGGTTCCAAGCCCTTTTCTTTCCTTTGTTTGCCTTTGGTTGCTTTAAAGCAAGTAGTTGACTAAATTTTTGGCATAGTTAAATTTTCCACCTCTCGTTGCATTTCCCCGATCTTGTCATTGGGAGTAAGAAATTAGGCAAGCGGACGCGCCGTACGCATATTGCCGGGCAGGAACTTGTCAACCTAACAGTAATAGGCGTCATTATTTCGATGTACTCCGCAATTACATCCTTATCACTTTTATTAAATACTGGAAGACAAGGCTTTTGCTCCATACAAATGTTGTTGATATGTGTCATGCGACCATCAAGGTTCTTAAGCAGATCTTTTATAGAATCGTATAGGGAGTTCAGCGAGTAACACTTGGTGTTTTAAGCTTTCTTCCCAACTCCTTCTTAATTCTAGCAGTAGTTGTAGTTTTTTCCTGTTTTGGGCATTCCACAATTCATGATATATATATATATATATATCAATTTAATATCTTGACACTAGAGGACCAGCGAGGAACATTTGAAACATCCTTAGTAGCCAAGATGTTTAATGTGTAGGAAATGCAACGGCGATGTTTAGTTAGGCTAAGTGCATCATGTTCTTCAAGCAGATTTTCTAGCTGGAGAGGTTTTGTCTGCAGAACCTCTGTGTCACTAATTTGCTCCATCTCTTCACGCTTAACCACTATCTCTGCAATCGGTGCCTGTTCTTCTTCCTCTTCGTCACCCGTTTCTGCATGAGCATCCACCCGAAAGGCTGCACAGAAATTAGCACCGTTATCTGTTGTAATGCAGACAAACTGAACATATATTTTTAATTTAGTTGTTTCCTTATTAATTTGGAGTTATATTTTTTTCAGCATTACGTTATTATTTCATATTGATTTTTACTGACCTTATGCTCAATGCCAAATTGTTGATGAATATCCGTAATATTGTTGGCTAGGACTGTGCTGGTCTGAGAAACAGATAACTCTCTACAGGCAAAGAGAGCCTTCTCTCTCTCTCTCTTCAAAGTATTCAAATTAATCCAGTGAACCGTCATCCCCAGAAAACTCCTGTTTGTTGTTCCCAGTCCAGCTGTCTGCGGTTGTGGCCACATAGCTGACCTTACTGATAATGTTGGTTAAATCAGCCTTCCCTATTATGCATATGACATCAAGATCCCTCATCACTTTTCTGGAGGGAGGTGGAAATCAGAGTTCAGGTAGGACAGAAATTCGACAAAGAACTCAGACTCCACAATGTGAATAGGCCTATGTCATGTAGCAGAAATCTAGAAACAAAAATATTTGATGAGAAATGATATTAATGACAAATGAAACTTGGTATTTCAAATTCGAAAATTTTGTATGGACTGTATTCTGTTAGTTTTTAACCTGTTAGTTGTGACACAACTTATAGTTAACCTGTACTTAAAATAAAACACTTACTTAAAAAGCAACTCAAGAGCTCTCTTCTATTTAAATATTTTCGACATAGACTGGAGAATGATGGTCTAATGTTTTTGCTGGGTGTCTCACTGTCATTGAGCAGCTCCGGGCCTTTGACCCTCCTTCAATTTGTAGTACACAGCTCCCTTGCGCAAGAAGGATGTTTCTAAAGAAAGTTACAAAGCTAAAATCTTTATTCATATAAACTTAAAATTCGTCAAATCTTTAATAGTTCAACTTTTGAATTAAAAAATAAAATTCAAATAAAAGTATCGGTGTAAGTTACTTACGATCAAGCTATGTATTGATTTAATGTCAAAGCTGAAGGTTTTTTTACATTGGGAGCATTCAATCTTTCCCTTGAACATCACTCTATTGGCCTCAATATGCTCCTTCTTGCTCTTGATAGACCCAAAGTACTTGATAAGATAGGGCCATAGGTGCTCCAAGTCATCTTGGCTGATTTTTTTCATGGGAAGTACAAGCAGCATCACACTCAATAATTTAAAGAGTTACGCTTCGACGACTTTCACCGTTTGCAATTCTTTTCCCTTTAAGCACTTATTCAAATCTGTTTTATCCCAATTTAAACACAAAAGCACCAAAAAGGTTTAATCGCTAATCACAAGTAACCAATAAACTTAGTAAATTGGCTTAATAATAATAATAATGATATAAATAATAATAATAATAATAATAATAATAATAATAATAATAATAATAATAATAATAATAATAATAATAATAATAATAATAATAATAATAATAATAATAATCATAATTTATAATAATAATAATAATAATAAAAATAATAATAATAATAATAATAATAATAATAATAATAATAATAATAATAATAATAATAATAATAATAATAATAATAATAATAATAATAATAATAATAATTAATAATAATTTATTATTATTATTATTAATAATGTGTGTGTGTGTGTGTGTGTGTATTATTGTGTGTGTGTGTGTGTGTGTGTATTGTGTACTGTATTTTTGTGTGTGTGTGTGTATTATTATTATTGTGTATTATTATTATTAGGCTTATTATTAAGCCTCAGTCTATTCTTTATATATATATATATATATATATATATATATATATATATATATATATATATATATATATATATATATATATATATATATATATATATATATATATATATATATATATAAGCGCAAATTATTTAGATAGAGCGCAAACGCAAATTATTTAGATAGAGCGCAAATTTGCGCTTTTGCGCTCTTAAAAAAGTTGATGAGCGCAAATGCAAAAGCGCACATTTTTTGAAATTTCGCGCAAACGCAAAAGCGCACATTTTTTACCTAAAGCGCAAATTGCGCTTTGCGCTTTCATTTGCGCTTATGCCCACCTCTGATATATATATATATATATATATATATATATATATATATATATATATATAGATATATATATATATCTACATTTCTAATATATATATATATATATATATATATATATATATATATATATATATATATATATATATATATATAGTTATATATACTATATAACTATATATATATATATATATATATATATTATAAAGGTTT
>JABUQX010046346.1:22500-51539 GCA_015478945.1 Trachelipus rathkii
TTATTATTATTATTATTATTATTATTATTATTATTATTATTATTATTATTATTATTATTATTATTATTATTATTTTTATTATTATTATTATTATTATTATTATTATTATTATTATTATTATTATTATTATTTTGCATTTTCCTTACAATAAACTATAAAGCTTCTTCTACTGTTTATTTAATTTTCTTAGTTATCTTTGGAAATACTTTAATGCAGAAGTAAAAGACAATATGGTTTGTAATTCTTTAGAGGTATATAACAAGATTGGGAATGAAATATTTTTCGTTAATCATGAATTATCAAATTTTTAAATGTATATTAAATAATATTTAACATCATTAAAATTTCATTAAATTTTATATTAATTTCACTTTAGGTTTTTTAAATCTAATTTGAAAGGCCTCAGCAATCATTAGCTTTTGAAATTCAAAGAACGAGTAAAGTGTTTTGAAATTGTTATATATTTATAATATATATATATATAATATATATATATAATATATATATATATTATATGATATATAGCTATTATATATATTACTATATATATATATATATATATATCTCTATCATATAATAATATATTACTTCATATCTATATCTATATCTTTCTCTCTCTCTATATATCTCAATTCACTAATCAAATATAATATTATTATAAACCTATCTTCTTATCTATGCTTCATCTCTCTATCTCATATACTATATATCTATATCTCTATCTATATAACTATATATATATATCTATAATCTCTATATCTATATCTACTATATCCTCTTATATATACTACATAATACTAATCTCTTCTATCTATATTCACTTCATATATTACTATCCTACCTACTATTATATATATATATATTACACCCCTATATAATCCTATCACCTATATATACTATATTATCTCTTCTATTAAGGGATGTCTAATCTCTTCGATAGTAATGGTATCGGTATCCAGGCAATTATTCGGCCATTTTTTGCGGGGTAATCGGTACTTCTGGTATCCGTGCATTTCCGGTCTCAATATGGCCCGATCACTTGGCCGATTACCTTATTTTTGGCGAAGAATTATTCGAGAAACTTTAGATTCAATAATTTCATTTGAATCTATATAAAAGAAACAGGAAGTTATGATAACATATGTTCCCAATAACCTTGTGTTATCTTATATATCGAACACCTAAGATTTATCTATAATTCAACTTCTTACGTTTCGATATATAAAAAGGTTCTAATAAGAAATTCCTAACCTAGCTGAAACCCCACAAGAATGATAACCTCATACGGTGAACCACTTCTAGAGTGGTATTTAATAGATAAGCGAGGAGCTTGCTGCGTGAAAAAAGAATTCATAGAATTGGCGTATAAGCAAGCCTTATTAGCAACTCCCTGGCAACAGAACTGATAGTGTCTACGCATGTGTGGCTTCTTTAGACAAATTTTTGATACCTCTTCCTCTCTTTCAAAACAAAGAGGGGGTCAAAAAAATGTGTTTTGGAACTAGCGATTCGCCATTATATCTTTAACAAATTGCCAATTACATTGTTTGAATTGGTAAAATAGCTATTTAAATTCGTGATATTTTCACTTTCTGTAAAATTCGCAGCAAACTGTTTTCTCTAAAGAAGTGCCTTCTTATCGCATTATTTTCTGTCTGTACGTTCTCTGCTCTAAGGTTAAAAATATACTTATATTATACTATAACATCTCATATAGGAAATTAGTGTGACTGCGTAAAGTTTTCTAACTAGAATACTCTCATTTGCATGCTTGAGTGTCTTTTTTATTTATTTTTATTATCATACAAATAGTGACTTTTCTTGTTTTTCTTTTTCCAGGCACGATAGTTTCTTCCATTTGTAAATCTGAAAATTGGCAACCAGGCCAGTAAAACGGTAGACAATGACTCGGCACATTCTCCTCTCCACCAATGAGTTCAACTTCATTGGACCTGGTCGTATAACGAATGCTGCCCTTCTGAACTCCCAACTATACGTGAGTTGTTCTAAACGATAATGGACTTCTGCTCAAGAGAGCTAGAGTGGAGAGAAAATGTTAGACGAATTACTACCCAGTCGCAGCCACTCTTGCAAGGTATATTTGTCCTAACAGTGTCTGAAAAAGTGGGAGCTAGCAAACTGTTGTTTTGTGGTGTGGTGCCAACTTTAAATTCGAGAGTCACAGTCTCCTGATACGAAGATAGAAGAAACTCGCGGAAACAGACCCAAATATTAGATAGTATTCTGGCAGAGGATCAAATGGAATGGAAGAGTCTCTTCAATAGCAACGCTTTCACACCCAAGCCTCTTTGACATCTCTCAATTTGCAAGTGTGAAATTAAGCTATGTTCAGAATTTGAGGGTCCATCTCCAGGTGGTGCTGACTGTAACACCATGAAGTCGCACATTCCTCCCTGCTCTTGCTTTCTATCAGATCATGATCTCCTTGTCCAAAGAAATCTAGTCGCTTATTTCAAAATATCAAAGAGAGAAAGGCTTTAACTCTGTTTGGACAACATCAATTGGATTAGCCAGATCTCACCCTGAGCACAGAAGACTAATGTAAAAAGCAGAAGATGCAAGAAAGATGCATTAAGAAGAATTTCTTATACTCAGTCGTTAAGGAAGTAGCTTTGGCATGACAACATTTGCAGTTCTTTTCAGACAAAGATTGTAAGCCAATACATAGTTAACAGTCAATGAATACTCTGAAAGTCTTTGCAAAATTCTATGTTGAATTCGATTTTTGATGGTACCATTAATCACTTCTCAATTGCAAGTCAGTATAATACATTACATTTGAACAATGTTGCATTGCAAAGTATTCAGGTATGGTGTCGGTTTACCGGTGCTACAGCTGCCACTACATACAGCTACACTTTTTGAATACTGGATAATTTACTGAAGGATAGATACCGAGAACTTGTGGTTCTGAATCCACAATAAAGCTTAACAAGCGGGACAAGAAAAAGTCATGCTCAAATCACTTATGTACGAATTTCATGTTCGACTCTGCCGGTCATAGCAATATTGAATGTATCTTCTTTAAGGGCACAAGATTACTTAAGTTTCTGTTACAAGCAGATAATCAAGTCATCAGTTCAAGCTATTGTGAAAGAAGAGCATCTACAACTGTTTGCAAGTGAGACAGGTGGAAGTATCCTTTTGGCATATCTCTTACTCCCAGAGAAAGACTAACGAAAAGGAATACCTGCCCGAAGTTATTGCTAACCATCTTGTGTATTTCTTTAAAGAAAACAACATTGATAAAAGTTTGAAGGCTATTGGTGGTGACTAAACGAATGTTAACACTGGTTGGGAAGGAGGAGTCATACATCATCGGGTTGAGGCAAAGCTGAATCTTAAACTCATGCTGGTTGGTTTTTGCTTTTCATACTATGAGCTAACCTTTGCGCACTTGATCAAAGAGTTGGATGGAAAAACTTTGCTCCTAATATCAACTGGAGTGGTAAGATTGGCGTAACATGCTTGATACTTCGCATACAGAATCGAAATCAATCTCCCCATTTGCCGAATGTCTTGTCCAGGCTTTGGTTCATTGACGTGACACTGTTGTAAAGATCTTCTACTCAGATCAGGCTTATGGTTATCATCCGGATAACTCAGGCCATAATCCGACAGGTGTACTTCCAACTAATCTGGCATTATAGAAATTGATCCTGTAAGTTCACTCGTTCGTGGTTAACAACTGTGCAAATAGGATTTGTTTCATATGGGTTTCAAAACATGTGCCTTAAAAGACAACAAGTTTGAAGACTGTTCAACTGGATTGTGGAACTACCAGTTGTTGGGTTCTACTATCCTGCCTGGTTTACAATCAAATCTCGAATCTCTCTTTGGTGGTAAGGACATTCCACTACTTCCTTATCTATTGAAAGCTCTAAATCTCGGAAGACAGGCAGTGCATGACTATTGTTTTGCCAACAATCAACGTTCATCGCTGGTTTGCATTTAGTGAAATGGTGCTTCGGACACTACTTTTATGCTCGGAAGACCAAGGAGAAAGGAAAGCAGGAGTCCAGAAGATAATTGAATTAAAGAATGAAGATGATAATACACCAGGTGACCTATCTGTTCGGTCTAGGAAAGCACCTGCAGTTAAATCGAAATGCACTTCCATTTTGGAAACTGATGATTGATCAGAAAATGTATATGAACCTCCACTTACTTGTAAACTCAAAATATCAGAAATAAGAGTTTGTTGAAGAGCCAATGCAAGTTCCAAAGTGGCCATGTCATGGACAGTCCATAGCGAGGTGTGTGAAACAAGTAACAAGTAGGTTTCTGGCTACAAGTGTATCTATGAAACGAGAAGATTCATTAGACGCAGAAGCAAGCGGGAAGAATGATGCTCCTAAGGAATGTCAACTATGCGAGATTTGCTGAATATTGTTGGTTGAAGCTTTTCACATTTTTTACAATGTTTTAAAAAAAAAAACATAATAGAAAAATATAAATTAAATTGTTTGAGTTCATTAAAATACTTTTGGAGCAAATTTTCTTGGAGTTTATATTGTTATTCCCTTTTTTTCGGAAATTTCAATATACATTATAATCAAGCGCAAATTTACCAATTTTGTAAGTGTTTATGAATAAAGAAAATCCTTAATTAATTAGGAAATATTACATCAAAAGGCATATTTTGGTACCCCGTTATTCACAAAAAACACTCGAATTTTTTGTTTGCCTCGCAATTGACAACGTCCCTAATATTTTAGACTTTGATAAGTTCATGGCCGAAATTGCATTGACATCTCATCAAGGAGCAAAGATAATTCAAATTTGCAATCTGCGAAAAACTGAAGAGACAGCATTCTAGGGCAAGATAATTCAAATTTGCAATCTGCGAAAGAGAAATGATGTCTACGAAAACATAGGATCTGGCCTACAGAAGAAAATATGCGCGGACATGAATATCGCGCGCACACAGTTTTCCTATTATTAATCAGTGCTCTGCAAGCAAATATTTATCAGTCCTCACTCATCAGTCGAGAAGCAATCGATTTTTAGACGTAGTACTGGAATGTAAACACTCTCTCCCAAAGGAAAGGTCTCTCGCATAATTACTAGTTGAAGCTTAATGATTTTTACAACTCTCAATTTGAGAATTTTTGAATTTTGCAGTATTGAATGATATCTATCTTTATCTTAAAGGAGGATATTATTATTATGTCATGTCTTGAATAATTAGCGTTTTTTTTTATTTTGTCTTTTCAGCTGATTCAATTTATTTTCTTTTTTCATCATTTTTTATTCTTTATATTGTAGCTTGTTGAAGAATTTTCTTGTAAATTGTAATCATGTTGAGACATAAAAGATAGAAGCTAAACTTTGTTAATACTTACTGGGAAATGGAAATGGAATAAATATTTTTTCTTTATATAAATACACAATTAAAAAGTTAATAATATTTTATTTGGCTTTATTATTCCTCTAAGTACTGTTTTAACTTATAAAATAAATTAATTTTAAATATATCTTCGGGGGCACAACCAAATATGAAAAAAATGAGCTTAGTTTTTTGGTTGTAAACAGGAATCGCTAATCTTGAGTTCGCCTAGCAGTACATCTCTAAATGTTCTATTTGTTACTGTGTATTTATTATTATTATTTATTAATTAAAGTATCGGTATCGGTATCGGCACCTAAAAAACAGAGTATCGGTATCGGTATGGTATCCGGCTCTCTTTTTGGTATCCGGTACATATCCTAAATATATATCACATATACTATATATATATATATATATATCTATATATATATTTTTACCACAACTCTATATATTTTAATTTACTATATATACTATATACTATAAATATATTATATTATATATTAAATATATATATATATCCCAATAGTTATGTTATGTTACACACGACGATCTTCATGTATGTTGGTATGTTCTCTCGGACACTGTAAGCTGTGTATCCAATATATGTTGACGTAGTGTCAGAATATTGGAACTTATGCACATGGTGACGACGCTTAGATACAGAGCTATTCCTAGTTGTGAAGCAAGAAAAGCTTCTTTCGACTTGTACTATTACACTTCTATTTTTTAGCCAAATGTCGGGTTTATGTGGCAATTAATTGTGGTAGCTGAATTTGGGCCCACTACCACTTATTTTTACCATAAGAATACTTCTCCTTGCCTCGGATTTCTGGTGCATGTTTGCGCATCCCACTCTCAATTCTGGGGGAAAGGGGAATCTGAAGACGATGATGACGAATTAATAAACAAATTTAATAAAATATCATTGAAGTCTAATATTATTTGATAAAGATTTAGAAATTTAATTTTTCATAGGTAACCAAAAATATTTTATTCGCAATCAAACGTGTTTGGGAAATAATTATAAAACATTTTTCTTATTACTTATAAAAATTTATTACCTACTTGTTTTGTAATTAAAAGATAAAGTTAAAAAAAATTAAATATACAATAAAAGCTTTTTAGTTTTTAGATTATTGGAAGAAAAATGTCAAACCTCAAATAAAATTGAGCCTGATGTAAAATTTGTATATTAATTAATGATTATTATTATTATTATTATTATTATTATTATTATTATTATTATTATTAATTATTATTAAATAAATTATAATATATTATTTTTTATTAATTATTTATGTATTTATTATTTATTTTTATTTTTTATAATTATTATTATTTTTATTATTATTAATATTATTATTATTAGCCGTGGAGACTTCTGTACAAAATTTATTATTTTTTATTATTATTATTATTATTAGCATTCTAAATTATTTTTAATTATTTTTATTATTATTATTATTATTATTATTATTATTATTATTATTATTATTATTATTATTATTATTATTATTATTATTATTATTATTATTATTATTATTATTATGTATTATTATTATCTTAGTAGTAGTAGTAGAGTAGTAGTAGCAGTAGTAGTAGTAATATAATGCAGATTTAAAGCAACTGAAGTTGTATTGGTGGTGGTTGTAGAAGTTGGAGTGAGTTTTTAATGGTAGTTGTAGTTGCAGTATTTGAAGAATAATATTATAGTATCATTAGTAGTGATGTAATAGTAGCAGCGGAAGCATAGAACAAGTGGGATAGTAGAAGTAACAGCTATTAGTAGCACAAGCGAAAAAAGAAATAATAATAATACTAATAATAATATAATATAATAATAATAATAATAATAATAATAATAATAATAATAATAATAATAATAATAATAATAATAATAATAATAATAATAATAATAATAATAATAATAATAATAATAATAATAATAATAATAATAATAATAATAATAATAAATCTTTAATATTAGAACAAGTGTACTTGACTTAATACTAAGTTTCCTACTACTGATTGTGTTACTAATTTTACTCGTATAAATACATACACTGTAATAATTTATACAACTTTTCTTAAATTATTCTTGATTTAGTTTTTAGCATTGTTCAGATTTATAGTATTTTATTACTAAACCCAATAAACCATTACAACCAAAATTTGTTTTTGCCCTTTTGTATATATATATGATTATATTTCATTATATATATATATTATTATATATATATATATATAAAGCTATAACTTACTATATATATATACCTATATATATAATATATTATATATTTTATATGTATATAGGTTATTATATTATATATTATTATATAATTATAATTATATTATATATATATATATATATATTATGTAAATATTATATATATATAATATATATTAGTATATATAGTATTATCTATATATATATATATATACTATATGTATATATATATAGAATTTATATAGTATATATAAATATATATATATATATAGTACCTATATATAGTTAGTGAGTAGTATACTATATATTATATATCATATTATAGTTATATATTAAAATATATATGTATATAATATATATTATATATAGTATATGTATAGTATATGTATAGTATATGTATATATTAGTATAGTGGTTGTGTGTGAAATATATATATAATTGGTATATATATATATATAGCTATAGTATTATATATATTTATATATATATATATATAGTGATATAGTAGTATATATATATATAAAGATCGTTATATATATATATATGTATGTTGTGTAATATATAGTGTATATATATAAATATATTATATATATATAGTTATATATTGATATAATTATTATATATAATATATATAATAAGTATAGTATATTATTATAAACGATGATTATATATATATTATATATATATATAGATAGAGGATATATATAGTAAGTAGATAGTAGTATATTTACACAGCAATCATTATATATTAATAGCAGTAGTAGTATATTATCATATATAATATATATATATATTAGTATATATATTATATAGTATATATATAAATAATATTATAGTATATTATATTTTATTAATATATAGTATATATTATAGTATATTGTAATATTTATACTTATATAGTAGTATATATTATTATATATATATATATATATATATATAGTATACACCTGAAGGAGTGCCGCTTATATATAAGTTATTATTAGTATATATATTATATATAGTTTAGTATATTATTTATAGTAATATATTTATAGGTTTATTAAATATATTAGTATGAGTATATAAATATATTTTATATATATATTATATATATATATATCGATATAGGAGTATAGAATGTTTATAGTATAATATATGTTAGTATATATAATATAGTAGTAGTATATGTATGTAGTATAGTATATATTACGGTATATATATATATTATATAATATTATGTATAACTATATCATATATATATACTAGTATATATATATATATGTAATATATATATAATTATATGTATATTATATATATATTATAATATATACTTGATATACTATATGATGTAGAAGAACTACTTAAAGACAAGAATCCTAAACTTGTCTGAACATGTAACTTAAAGTCCTTCCATCATGCCAGCAAGTAGGTTCTCCAAGAAGTTAACAAGTACTTTTAATATACAGCTGTACTATAAGTAATTTTGGATGCTCCTACATTAGGTGGTAGAAGTAAACAAAAGCGTCAGTTTCAAGTAGTTATATAGTTGAGTGTTTGTGAATATTAAAAATTAGAATTTGAAAATATTTTAAAAATAATTTTGGCATTACATTCCTATTCGCGAATATTGGAAAATATTTTTCTGTCCATCTTTCATATAGTTGCCAATATTGCTTCAAATATTAGTTTCTAAAAAAAAACTCCTAGTTTTAGAGCAACACTGCTTCTATCATAATTAATTAAATTACGAAATATTTAAAGGAAAATTCAAATATTTTAAATTTCTTTTGTGCGATTGCAAGTTTTGATACCAAATTATTAATCAAGTTCTGAGTTCTATTATTAAAATTATGTTAATGAGTAAATTATCAAAGCTTTCTGAAAGATATGTAAATAGTCGTTTCTCAAAGTTTTTTTTTTTTAAATAAGTATCTTGTAATAAGTCAATTGGCAGTAAATGAAATTATATACTCATATTAACATGTATTATTATAATCATTAAAACTTTATATTTGCTTAAAATCATTTGTAAAACATAAAATATATTTTTTTTATTTTTAAAATCCCTTACGTGAATTCATTCTTATAAGATGGACACAAGTCTCATTATTATTTGAAAAAAAAATGTTGGAAACAGAGGTTAGTTGTAATATATATATATATATATAATATATATATAGAATATTATATATAGTATATATATATATAGTGATAATATATATATATATATATATAGTATAATAAGTATATGTATATATATTATATATATATATATATAATATAATATATATATATATATATATTTTATGGTATCTTTAGGTATATAATAGTTAGTATATGATATTATACTAGGTTTATATATATAATATAATATATATAATATATATATATATTATAGTATATAGTATATAATATATATATATATATATACAGAGGTATTTTTTTTATATAATACTATTATATATATTATATATATATATATATATATATATAGAAGCATATTTTTAAGGAATGGAATTTCATTTTGTTGAGTAGGTGAATTAAAAAAGGTTATTCCTAAGAATTCGCAAGGGATGAAAAACGAGAGAGAGAGAGAGAGAGAGAGAGAGAGAGAGAGAGAGAGAGAGAGAGAAGTAGTGAAGAGAGAGAGAGGAGAGGAGAGAGAGCAGAGAGGAGAGAGGAGAGAGAGAGAGAGAGAGAGACAATTACTCCTCATTTTGGAGTTCATTCTCTCTGTTTTCATTATTAGTCGATTTCATTCCATTTTTTGTAAAATGTTCCGATTTGCATTTAAATTTATTTATTTGCTATTGAATTTTTTTATTATTTTTCTTATATTTTGAATATTTTAAGAATTTTCTTTCTTTTCGCTCCTACTTACGGAATGAAATCTGTGGAACGGAGGAATATTTTTTTTTTCTATACTTGAGTTTCCTTTTAATCTTTTATATATAGTATATATATATATAATAATATATAGTATATATAGTATATATATATATTATATTATATTAATAATAGTATTATATATATTACATATATATATTATTATATATATTTATGTATATATTAATATATAATATAATATATGTATATTATATATATATATATATACTATATATATTATTTTTAAATAATATATTATTATATAGTAATATTATATAATTATATATATATATATATATATATATATATAATAGAAATAATAGTATATGATATATAATATATATATATATATAGTAGTACTATATTAATATTATATATATATATATAATATATATAGATATATTATATATATATATATATATTTTTTATATATTAAATTAATATATATTAGCATTATATATTATTATATTATATACTATATATATATATTATATATATATATATATATATATTATATTTTATATATATAGTATTTATGATTAGTATATATATATCTATATATTACTTAAAATATATGTAAATATATTTATATGTATTATTAGAATATATATTATATATATATAATTATATATAATATATATAATTAGTAAATTGATTATAATATTTAAATATATATAATATATATATATATATATACTTATAGTATATTATATCTTAGTAATTATATACTTATATATAAAAATTATATATATATATTTATGATATATATTATTAGAAAATGAAGTTATAGTTTTTAGTATATAGTATATATTTAATAATTTATATATATAGTGTATATAAATATATAATATTATATATATATTATATATTAATATATATATATATATTATTAATATTTAGATTGGTCTATGAATATATTATATGAATAGTATATATTATAAGTGGATGAGGTAATATTATTTTATAGGGGTTCTCTATATATATATATTTATATATTTATATATATATAGTTATTATATATATATATGTTATAATAGTAATATAAATATATATATATACGGTATATTATATATATATATATATTATATAATATATATATATAGATAGTAGTATATTACTATATAGTATATATATAAATTTATATATATATAGGGCGTATATATAGTAGTTTTCCGTGTATGTTCTGTCATCTTCTTGAAAGAAAGTAACTAGTGTCGTTACTGTAGGATTGCCGTTATTCTTTAGTATTTTGACCGATGAGCATTAATTTACTGTATCTTAGGTAATTTTCAACATTATATTATTATTAAATAGATCATTATTCAAGCGCCATCAATGTACTCACCCTGAGCGCACACAGACGTTAGCACTTTTACTATCCACGCACGATTAATTGTCACCAGCCATTTCTTTCTGCCGTTCATGTGGATACTTTCTACAACTCTGTCATCATCCGTTCCGTTTTCAATGCCAATATATAAATGAGACTAATATTTAAAAGTCTCTCAGTAAGCTTCGCTCTTCAAGCATCTAATTACTATTGCAATAGAGGACTTGTCCTCACTTCTCACTAACCGGCAACTCTACATGCATCTTCGTTTCCTTCAAACAGTTTCCTTTTTCATCACCTCTGCAAATCCTCTACCAGACCTGTCAAGCCTCATCAGAGTTTCTCCACACAAAACCAAAATCATGTCGTCCGCCAATATAATATGGTAGGAGCACATTCCATTCTTTGCCATTCTATGCAGTCATCGCCTGCACCCCAATACACGTCTAATTCTTTCATAATTAACCTGATGACATATAAAATTTGAATTGAATAATCAAGAAGATATAGCACATCCCTGCTTCACTCCGCTATTAAATTTAAAACAAGTCACTTGGTTCAACTCATTTATTCTACGACACGGCTTGCAGAAATCGTCCAATAAACGTAACGTTGATTACCATTCGAGCTTACCATAACACATCTATCACTAACACTGCCATAGAGCTTCTCTATCAATCATATCATACGCCTGTTGCATGCAAATCCATAAAACTTACAATTATTCTTCTTCTCCCCCATTTTTTTCAATCATTTTTTGGTTTCAATGTAAAGATTTGAATAAGCACTACCTCTACAACTCATTCTAACGCAGATGGACCTTGTTTTCTTTAAAATCAGTTCTTTCAATCACTCTGACCGCAAAGTACCAGGATATGATCTTGCGTCACTACACTTATTAAACTTAATTTCACTTTATACATCGTCCTAAGTTAGCCGCCTGTATCTGCCCTTACCTTATATGAAGGGTACATACCTGCTCTCCTCAAACCTCGGAACTATGACCTCCATATAGCTTTGTTACACAACCGTGATCCCGAATGGCCAATATCAACCATCTCTTCGCTTTCGGTCTTGAATATGTCACCGGTCACACTCATTCATCTATAGACTCTGTAGATTACCATTTCAATCCATAACTTTCTCGCTCTACCGCCATTACCACATACTAATGCTCGATTATCCCAAAATACATACCTCTTTCACAATTCAACTACACACATTCACTATATCGCCTCTTCATTATGTGTAATGGGTATGCAGGTTTTCGAAGTGTTACCACTCCAACTCTAGTCGATTCATTTCCATCAGTTTCGACAGCACATCTCCTATTCATATTCTATTGCCAGATCCCTTTATTCTTATATATATCTATATATATATATATATATATAGATATATAAGTATATATTATATATATATATATATTATTATAATATATATTATTATATATATATTAGTTAAATTATATATATATTATATATATTATATTATATTAATAATGTTATAATATAGATAAGATTTATGATAAGTGTGTATATTAAGTAGTATATATATAATAGGTATGTATTTGTTTATAATTATATAGTAATTATATATATATATATATTAAGTATTATATATATATATATATATATATATATATTATTTATATATTATATATATATATAGTAATTATTATATATATATTATTATATGGGGTATATCGTTAACATATATATATATATTATATTATATATATATTTATAAGTATATATATAATATATATAGTATATTATATTATATGTGTAATAATAATTATATTAATACTAATATATATATATATTATATATATTTATATATTTATATTATATAATATATATATAAGTTATATAATATATATATATATATTATATATATATAATATGTATATATATATATATATTATAATATACATAATATATAGTATATAGTATATATATATATTTATATATATATATTATATATTATATATATAATATATATATAGTATATTCATATATATATAAATTATATAGTTGTTATATATATATATATATTTGATCGGCAGGTCAGTTGAATATCAAATTCAGAAATTCGAAAAAAAGGTAATAGACTAAAAAGTAACGAGGAAAAAATAACGGAAGTTATTCGGTACGTTACATGAAATGAAAAGTGACGAGTCCGTTTACTCCTTTACTCAAAAAATAGCATCGTTAGTGACGGAGTAACGGAGTAACGGATTCGTGCCTCTCTCTCTCTCTCTATATATTATATATATATATATATATATATCTATATATTATAATATAATATTATTATTACTATTTATATATACTATATATAATAATATATATATATAATTACAGTTTTTTTGAAACTCTTTCAAGCCACCGTCTAGAACGTTGGTTGTAAGTGATATTCTATAAGGTTTCTTTCCTTATTTACAATAGTGTTTTAGAATATAATGGCAATCACGTACTTACAGTACAAGCATTATTATTATTATTATTATTATTATTATTATTATTATTATTATTATTATTATTATTATTATTATATTATTAATTAATTAATATATTTTATTATTATTATTATTATTATTATTGTTATTATTATTATATTATTATTTTTAATTATTTTATTTTATTATTATTTTATCATTACTTA
Source organism: Trachelipus rathkii (assembly GCA_015478945.1). NCBI lineage: Eukaryota > Metazoa > Arthropoda > Malacostraca > Isopoda > Trachelipodidae > Trachelipus > Trachelipus rathkii. The sequence goes on from JABUQX010046346.1 coordinate 36,943, forward strand.
TTATTATTATTATTGTTATCTGTTGGTTTATTGTTATTGTTTTATTGTTATTGTTAGTTCGTTTTATTGTTTAAGTTAGTCTTTTATTGTTATTGTTATTAGTTATTGTTTTTTTATTTATTATTAATTATTATTATTATATTATTATTATCTATTATTATTATCGTATTATTATTATTTACTTATTATTATTATTTATTATTGTTATTGTTATTGTTATTGTTATTGTTATTGGTTATTGTTATTTATTTTTATTATTATTATTATATTATTTATTATTATTATTATATTATTATTATTATTGATTATTATTATTATTATTATTATTATTGATTATTAATTATTATTATTATTATTATTATGTATTATTGATTATTATTATTCTTTTTTACTTTATTCGTATTACACATTGATAGATTTTATTATTATTATTATTATTATTATTATTGATTTTATTATTATATTATTATTATTATTATTATTATTATTGTTATTATTATTATTATTATATTATTATTATTATTATTATTATTATTATTATTATTATTATTATTATTATTATTATTATTATTATTATTATTATTATTATTATTATTATTATTATTATTATTATTCATTATTATTATATTTATTATTATTTTATTATATTATATATTATTATTATTATTATATTATTATTATATTATTATGATTATTATTATTATTATTAATATTATTATTATTAATTATTATTATTATTATTATTATTCATTATTATTATTATATATTATTATTATATTATTATTATTATTATTATTATTATTATTTTTATTATTATTATTATTATTATTATTAGTCAATTAAAGTGGGATTAGTGGCAAAGGTATGAGGAAACAGTTCCGCTTTGCCATGAGGCATGTCAGCAAATGTATTGCCGCCGGAAGAGGCTGGAAAAGGGATGTGGTAATGTGCAAATGAGGTAAAGTTGAATTTGCTTCAAAGTGTGTGAGAAAGAGTAACCAATAGGAATACTGAATTTTCTAACCTAAAAAAAAGTTTTCAGCGTTAGGTAATATTGATATTATGGGACAATTTCGGAATGTAATAAAAGAAACAAGTGATTCTATTATTCACTGATATATATATATATATATTAATATATATATATATATTATATTATATATATAGGTATATATATATATATATATTATACTATATATATATATATATATTATATATATATATATATATATAATATATATTATATAATATAATATATATGATCTGGTAAAAGTTCTTTTACCAAATGCATATTAAGGAGAGAGGGAGTGGGGCATGAAAGTGCAATATATCTCATACATGTGTATGGGAACGAAGCTCTCAAAATATCTGGAAATATACATGGAAGAGTGCTGAAGGCATTAGAATGCCAAATAATGCCCGCCCAAAATAACGAAAGTCTGTTAAAGATTTAAAACTTTGTAACGGTCTGAGGAGTGCTTTGTTGGTGCCACCTTCAAGGCTCAACGGGAACAGGCGGGATTTGTTATTTCAGAGCGAGCGGAGCTAGTTGTTGTGAGAAAGTCAAGTCAGTAGGGGCAATAAGCCGGCTGCGTGCCGTGATATATTATTCAAGTGTGTTTTAAGCTTATGTGGTAGTATACAATTTATTAAGTTAGTTATATCCAGTTGCAACATAAATTTTAAATTATTATTATTGACATCCATATATTTCACTTGCATATTTAATAAACTTTGATCGCATAAATCACTTTCACTAATTATCACCTTCATTAATTACTTATCTAATTGGTCTGATTTTAATATCAGATCATATTTTGGCGACAGCCCAGTCGTGACCCTACATCATTATCATACAATTAAAAAAATTCCCTTCTGTACAGTGACCGATTTTGTGATATAAAAGAATAAATGGTGAGAAAAAAAATTAGTGAAAGTGTATCAAAAAGTAACTGTGATCGTGCTATTAATTAATAACAGTGAAAAGTGGTATATAATAATAATTAATACTAACTCTGCGTGAAGATCAAAATCTGTATTAACAAAAACAATAATTGTGGAAATACAAAAGGTCACAGTTAAAAATAAAGAAAAAAAAAGAAATTGAAACGCTCTCTCAATAACGACTCTTCTTTCCTAACAACAAACTCAAACGAGAGCATTTAGCCCTAAACATTTTGAAAAACACAAGACATTCTTTGTTCGAAAAAAAAAAGGAAAAAGAAAACCAGACATGGGTGCTAATATAAAAACTGCACCTCGCCTTAAAGTGTGGAGGGGGAAGCATACCTCCCCAAAGGCCAACTAACGAGGAAGTCACCCTCGCCTACAAAATCAGCGTCACCTTCTTTAGTGGAAGTCTTCTTCGAGCTCAGAAAGCGATCGAGAATGTACACCTCGAATGAACAGAAATAAGTCGCCTGTACATAGAAGATTTACCAACTTCTCTTTCTCTGGAAGTATGGGTCTTAAAACCCACCCTTTCATTATTTTTTCGTGAATGCTGGGTCATATAAATAGTGACAGTAGTAAAGTGATATAATAATATTTATTAAGGGAGTAGTGGTGCATAGTAGTGAAATATAGTGTAGAACATATTATTATTAGTGTTAAATCATAGTAGCATTGTAATAGTATTAGTAAAATAATAACATTAAAATACATTGATTAGTAGTGATTGATAGTGAAATATATTGAATTTGTGTTTGAAATATAGTGTTTAGTTTTTAATAATATTAATAAGTGATAATAATAATATTATATGTATATGCTTGTGTATTTATGTATCTATTTATATATGTATGTATATGTATATGTTTTTTTTGGATTTTATATTTATTTATACTATAAATAAATATAAAATAGTGGTAGAGCACTCGCCAACAAAGCGAGGGTCCCAAGGTTCGCACTGGTCGGGTGGGAGAATGTGAGTTTTTCTCTATTTTCTCAGCTTCGTCCTACTCAGACGTTAAATTGAGTACACCCCTCCTAGATTAGGGCTCTGCCCGTGAGCGGTGGTGTTTATCTTTTGTACAAAAAAAAATATGAGAAGACGCTCATTGGGGAAAGCGCGAAGAAATAAAAGCTCTCTATCCTCAAATCAGGAAACTTCCGCCCCCCCCCCCCGCCCCCCCTTTCCCCGGGGAAATTTGGAAATAACCGACACATTGTCCAAGCTGGCGTTTCAGCACGAACGCTGTTTTCAACTTCATGGATAGAATGAAGGCTCAAGAGAAAGTCAGGCTTTTGGCTTCGATCCTTCCCAACAGTCTTGTCTCCACCTTACAATTTCCATTACGAGATAATGCATATGAGCAATTAATGAATAGGATCGAGGAAACCTACTTACCAGCCCTTAAACACGCGTGAGAGATTGTTTAAAAAAAGGGATGGAAAAACCGAATTGCCAGTCATTATTCAGCGCGAGTGATAAAGACGTGTGGGTGAAGAATTTTGATTAACTTGTAGAGAACAACCAAAGTTCGCACAATAGAGCTATTCTTAACGTCCTTAACGAAATGCCAACACAAGTTCAGATGAACCTGTATTCATTAGCGCAAGATAATGATATTAATAAGCTGGTGCTGGTAGCTGACGATCTTTTAAAGACTTTGTAATAAAATAACTATAGCTATGCCCCATGATGTGAGAAGATTCTCATACTGGGGGAAATGTGCATTAACTCCGAAGAAGAATATCCCCACCAAAATTCCCGCTCAAAAAACCGCTCACATGAACGTGAAGAACGAAAGGAAGAGGCGGAGACTCAGCAGAAAATATTGACACAACATCAAGCCATTCTAGAAACTGCTAAGGGAGTGGCGATGTCCACTCGGCCATCTGGCGCAAGACGCACCATCCAATATTGGAATCAACAATCAAGGAGTATACTGAAGGCAACCCAAAAGGAGATTTGAAATTCATTGGGCTTCACAGCAAAATGATGCCTATAATAATTTATGTTTTTATCATAGAAAGCATTGGCACCATGCCTACAAATGTGAATCTGAGGATTGCCCGCTTTATACTCTATTATACCCTCACGAGGGAGGGGCAACTGCACCGCCCGCACAACACAACACACAGGAAACTGATTATAAGTCGGCCAAAGTGTCTTGCTGTGTTAGGGACCATAAAACGTGTTTTTTTTAATAATTAATGGTTAAATTTAAAATTTAAAAAGAGTAAACCTATGGAAGAGTAAACGATATAATAATAATATAATATAATAATATAATAATAATAATAAATATAATAATCAATCAATAATATAATCTAATATAATAATATAATAATAATAATAATAATAATAATAATAATAATAATAATAATAATAATAATAATAATAATAATAATAATAATAATAATAATAATAATAATAGAATATGAAAATAATAATCAATAATAACAATATAATAATAATAATAATATAATATAATAATAATAAATAATAATATAATAAAATAATAATAATAATAATAATAATAAAAAAAAAAAAAAAATATAATAATAATAATAATAATAATAATAATAATGATAATAATAATGTGAACTTTGAAAGTGTGGAAACCATAATGAAAATAAGCTATTTTTGTAATACTTCAAAAAATCAAAATAATATGAATACTAAGAATGTTTCTATTGTTAATGCATGTGAGGTTAAAAAACCCGAAAGCGCTTGCCATATAAGCGAAACTGACATTGAAAATGAAATTAAAAAAGACAAAATTGCCATAGCCAATATATTAAATAATAAAAATATGAGAGACAATAATAATCAGGTATTATGTAATTATAACTATAATAAGCATGAAGGGTATATATTTTTTAATAATTATTTGAGTAATGGATATGAGAGTGATCGGAGGGTAGTGCCTACGAGCTTAGAATGCGAAGCTTTAGGAGAGACGGTTGGTACATGTTTAAATTCTAATTTGTGCAGAGAACAATTTACCTCGGCCGTACAAGAACAAACAAAGAACACCCCTCTCTCCAAAAGTGATGTATCTAGCTCAAAACTCTATAAAGTATTGAATAGAATAAATAATAAATGTATGAGTTTATCTGATTCCGGATTGGAATTTAGATCGCTGCTTCAGTGCTGCCCATTCATCGGCTGAAGCGGCCACTCGGGACATTTTAGCCGCAATTGGCTAAAAAATAATGTTTATGGAGTTATATGTAATGCAATTTAGACATTGGGTTGAATATAAATATACCATAAATTCTATATTGGCATAATGTGAATTAATCACATTAATTAGGTATGTCACTATTTTTGAAGAAATTATGTTGTGGTTTTGGGGATAGGATTTTAAAAAGAGTTTATTGTGATAGATGGCTCCAAATACATCTATGACAGTATGTTAGGGCCCGATGCACTCCATTAACTCTTTAAACTATAACCTCGCACTCTCCTCATGATCTTTTGCGACGAATTCTCCTGCCTAACACTCACTCATCTTGCCTTTTCGCCACTCTTTTCTATAGAAATGATATAATTATTTAATATATAAAACCTTATTTTTAAATCCAATTTAGAAGAAAATATCGCTGTTAAAAGAATAAAAAATGAATAAGATGGGAAGGAAATATTCGGTATAAATATGGCGGAAACAAGAAAATGGGGGAAGAGAGCAGGAGTTTGAGACTGGATGGAGAAATTGGGGGGAAAGAAAAGGCGGGGGACAGATAGCCAGAGGGATATTGAGGGAGCTTGGCGTGGTGCTTACCCATACGAACCTGACCATGAGAAAGGTCCGAACTAATAAGGTTACTGGCAGGAGAAAATTGCCACACAAACGTGTACGAACCGCCACGAGTAAAGTTGAATTGAATCGTTGTTTCGGGCAGCGTGTGCTTGAAAGAGAAATCGCACGTTGGTCAGGCGCCTTTAGTGTTTTAGATTAAAGGGGGGGAAGGTGCTTAAAGCTGGTGACAGAGTTTAGGAGAGCTTTAATAAAAAGAACAGAAGTAAGGTTGGTCTTATATGATCCTCCCATTGAGGGGAAAATTGGGAGAGCATTAAAAGGTGCTGAAAGTACTTTACTAAGAAGTCGACTAACGAAACAGGCTTTTACAACCTGCCTTTACATGTGCCAGATAGCCAAAAGTAGATTTGCAATTGCAACTAGTAACCTCTGGACTTCCTATATAGCGTCTTGGCCGTGGCTGTTATACATATTCCGCCTGCGTGCATTTCATGAGGCTTGGTAAATATTTTACTATCTGACGTTAAATAAACGTCACGTGTATTGAGATTAGATTTTGCTATTCCACAGAAACGCTTTGAATGAGCATGAGAATGACTTAGTCTGAATACTGTTTTAAAAAGATTAAATTATTTATATATCAGCGTTAATGAAAAAAAAGAGCAGATTTGGAGTCTCTGAATTGGAATATCTTGGCTTCATAATAAACGCTGAATGTGTTAGAGCGAACCCAGAGAAGGTGGCCGAGATACTAACTTATAAAAAACCGCTTAATATTAGAGAGATGAGAGGGTTAATTGGAAAACTATCTTTATATTGAATATTGCTGCCCTGCTTAGCAGATTTAATGAGTCCATTAACAGACTATTTAAAGGGGAAATCGTATTCCAGAAAGAAAATATTGTGGAATGAAAAGTCTGAGAAGGCTTTTAACGCTGTTCAGAACGCCATAAGAAACGCCTGTGTGCTGGCTTACCCAGGTACTTCCACCCCCATAAAAATTTTCATCAATGCTACCACAACTGCATTGGCTGGAGTGATTATCGGGGATGATCAAGATAGCCGCCCTTATGCTTTCTATTCACCCACCCAATCGCCCACTGAGAGAAGATATGATGATATAAGTAAACAATTGTTAATACTAACAAAGATGTTTAACAAATTCGGTTATTTATTGGTTGGGCGTAAGATCACTATATTCACACATATAAAAGAATTGATAACTTTATATAACAAAACAAATGATATGTTAAACCAAAACGCAAAACAATTCCGTCAACTTAATTTACTGAGCTCCTATAAAGTTGATTTCAAATTAATATCTATGAAAAACAACCCACTCAGCGAATACATTATAAAAATAATCCCAATTTACTAATAACGAACGAATGAACAAACAAACAAGTGAATGAAAAAATCCTCGAAAATGGTTCAGTGCGGGACTCCGTAACATTTACAACTCTTACTATGAATGAAAGCCATAAAAATAACTTCCCACGATTTGAAGAAAATAGTAAACAAACCGCTCTGACTTTTAGAAAACCGCAGATGGAGCTCGAGACGCGTGTCGCTTTAGAAAGGAATTTACTATCCAGGTAGAAGGGAAAATAAGATAAAAGTTGAGAATAGGGAATTATTGAAGAAGTAACGGATAGGATTTGATCTGCACTTATTTCTTTGCAGAAGAACTTGCTTTTAAAAGTATATAACAGAATGGCATATTTCTCCCAACTGTTACAAGTGATTTTATTTTAACAGAGATGATAAAGTGATAAGATGTTGAACAAAATTGTGTTTAAATAAAGAATTCTAAAGCTTTTCGTAGATATATCACTGGGTTACTCACAGTGTGATTTTCCCGAACAATGCATACGGAAGTGGGTAGATTTATTTGCAGAGGTCATTTTGGAGAGATAAAGGTGAAACTGAAAATACGCGGTGAAGTCAGAATTTTGTCTTTGAAAAATGCTTTGCCAGGAATTGAGAGATAGTGAGGTCTTGTAAAGTTGTAAGTGCCTAAATGATATGGCAAAGCGCAGTACTATTAAGTCAACCTACGCCAATTCAGAGAAGTCACCTATATGTGTTTGCAAGTGTTTACCAGGTCGACGTCCCTAGAAAGCGCCAGTTTGTCAAAGGGTATGATAAATATGTTTGGTTTACTGCAGCATAGGGTACAGGGTAGTTATCTTTTGCTATTCCTCTGAAGGAGTTGAACGCTGAGAGCGTAATTAAAGTCTTATTGTACGAGATACTCCCGCTTACGGGGGTGCCTGATACAATTCTCAGTGACAATGGAGGATGTTTCAAAGCTCACCTGTTTGAAGAGGTATGTAAGATGATAGGTAGCAAACATATCTGCACAACAGTGGGAAGTCCGCAGTCGAACGGAAATTTAGAGAACCGGCATCGCGTGCTGTTGGCCAGCTTACGTTGCATGTTAAGTGAAAACGAGCTCAAGCATCATGATTGGTTATCTGTTCTTCACCTTTGCAATCTTTGCAATAAGAACATCTCCTTTAACAGAAAATGGTATCACTGCTTCTCAGGTGCTTTTTGGACAGAATGTGAATATACCGGGAAGGTTAGTAGACACAGAGAGACCTGGAGAGGCTATGTGTTATGATAAATATTTAAATAAATTAGCTGGGTTATTTGCTAAGCCTTTGGCACCTAAAACTACATTGAAGAACCGATCCGTGTTCGTCCCTAAAAATTTAAAAGAAACAAACTTCGTTCTTGTAAGAAACAAACAATATAATTTAAGCAAGTTAGAGCCCAAGTACCAGGGACCAGTGGCGTACCTTGAAGATTACACTTGGGTAGGCAAAGTTATATTATATATGTATATATATATATATATATTATATATATATTTATATATATTATATTATAATATATAGTAAAATATAGTATATATTATATATATATGTTTGTGTGATATATAGTTATATAACGAAAACGTCTTTTCTGCAATATCGGTCCTTATTGATTTGAAAGGAAAAATTTAATTTTTTACGTCCTTTGAATAAGCTATTTTATGTTATGTGTATTATCTGCATAAGATTGACTAAATCTGTAAATACGGCCTACAATTATTTTTCAAAAAATAATTCTTTTTAATTATAAAAAGGTAAAAGCAACATTAATTAATAAAAATCGTTACATATAATTTAGAAATTCGAATAAAGCACAAACACACTTCACTGCATCTATCAAACTAAACACAGCAAATATATGTTAAACATTTATTTTCACTCTGCACTAAGTGAAAATATCGTAAGGTTGACTAGATAGATGATAGAGTAGTTAGATATATATGATAGATAAGAGTAGATAGATAGATAGATAGTAGTAGATAGATGATAGATGATAGAATGATAGCATAGATAGATAGATACGATTATGATAGAGAGGAAGGAAGAGAGAGGAGAGAGAGAAGAGAGAGAGGAGAGAGAGGATGAAGAAGCAGAGTAGGAGATGAGGAGAGGAGTAGAGAGAGAGGAGGACGAGAGCGAAGAGAGAGAGAGAGTATTCAAAATCTTTTTTCAAATTATTTCGGTACGATTTCACTAGGGTGAGCGAAAGTTCGTATGCGCGAAATCTTTGCTTTATCTCTCTTCTCGGGCTCACAGCAAGGTATGCGGTTGGGCTTTTTCCTATATATTTTATATGAAATATGAAGATCTACCCGTACGCCCACCGCTTTCCAATTTACTCTTAGGAACAGAGTAGGAAGGAAAATTTCCAAATGAATTTAATTATTATAATTGTTATCACTAAAGTAGTTGATTTTCTTTAAATTTATTTTATAAATCAGTTTCTTTTTTACACTTTCATATAAAATTTCTAAATAATTTATTTTACTATTACCATTTAAATTATTTTATTAAAAAGACTAAAAAAAATTGGGTAGGAGCTACCTACCCTGCCTACCCTATGTGTACGCCCCTGCCAGGGACCTTATAAGGTATTGCGATTCACAAATAACACGGTCTATATATTGAAAAATGGTCAACCAGTAGCTGAGAATTTAAGAAACTTAAAGATATATTACCAGTTAGTGGAGGCCGATCAAAGTAGAAAATAGCAAATATAGAAATATAATAAAAATGTAGAGAAAGAAAATCATATGTAAACAACATCTTACTAATCTTTTCTTTTAACAGATAATAAGTGTCCAAGGATTATGTATATTTTAATATGTGCAGGTCGTAAGGACCGGGTTAAAATGAATAATAATGATTTAGTATTGTAATTTACTCTCCTCAAGTAGTTTCCACCTGTCTTCCTTCCTCTATTCTTTGATTGACTGTAATAGAGTTAAGTAAGGTTTCGGGGTGCCGAAAAATTCAAACATATTTCAATTAACTCAGATATAAGGTATTGCGATTCACAAATAACACGGTCTATATATTGAAAAATGGTCAACCAGTAGCTGAGAATTTAAGAAACTTAAATTTTTATATACTTAACCAGTTAGATGGGCGTATCAAGAGTAGAATAATAGGCAAATCGGTAAATATTATGGATAAAAATGTAGAAGAATGAGTGTAAAATCATATGTAAACACATCTTACTAATTTTTCCTTTACAGAGATAATATGGTTCCAAGGTTAGTCATATTTAGTTGCGAGTGTAAGGACCTGGGTATAAAATTGAATAATAATATTTAGTAGTTGTAATTTACTCTTAATCATCTACTGTCTTCCTTCCTCTATTTTAGATGTGACTGGTAATAGATGTTAAGTAAGGTCTTGGGTTGCCGAAAAATTCAACACATATTTAATTATCAGATATAACGCTATCTCCTATCTGCTGTTATATCATCTGGTTTGAATAAGCCTGCCGAGATCACCATGTGATCTTGGTAAAGAGTTCTTTTTACCAGATGATATTAAGGAGAGAGGGTAGTTGGGCCTGAAAGTGCAATATGTCCATTACATGTGACTGGGAAGAAGCTCTCTAAACCTCTAAATACACATGGAAAAGTGCTGAAGGCATTAGAATGCCAAATAATGATCGCCCAAAATGAAAGTCTGTTAAAGATTTAAGCTTTGTAACAGTTGAAGAGTGATTGTGGAGGCCAACCTTCAAGTCCTCAATCGGGAAAGCGGGATTGTTATTTCAGCAGCGAACCGAGCTAGTTGTGTGAGAGTCAGATCAGTAGGGCAAAATCCGGCTGCGTGCCGTGATATAATTATTCAATTTAACATTGTCTATTCAATTATTAAGTATATTATATCCCATTGCAACTAAATTCTAATTATTTTTATCTGACATACCCATATATTTCACTTGGCATATTTAATAAACATGATCGCATCAAATCACTTTCAACTAATTATCCCCTTCATTAATTACTTATCTAATTGGTCTGATTTTTAATATCAGATCATATATATTACATAATATAGTATATATATATATAATATATTTATAATATATATATATATATATATATATATATATATATATATAGTTATATATATATATATATATTCTATATATATATAATATATTATATATATTATATATATATAAGTAAGTTAGTATATAGTGTAGTAGTATTATATTTGTTAGTATGAGTATAGGAGTATGATATTAGGGTGGTAATTATTCTATGCTATTATATTAGTTTATATATAATAATCATATATATTATATAAGGTATATAATATATATATGTATGATATATATATAGTATCCTTAGTAATAATATATATATACCAGTATATATATGGTATATATATATTATATATATAGTATATATATATATATATATAATATATATATTATATATATTATATTATTAGTATAATATATATATTATATTATCTATTATATATATATATATGATACAAAATTATATTAATTTTGAGGTATTAGGTATAGGTAGTAGTATATACTATTGTGTATAAATGTGATTATCTATTTATATATTATATTATATTTATATACTATTACGTATATTTATATATAGGATAATAAAATGTGTGTAATTCATTTGGTTATAGGTTAATATTGAGGTTATATTATATTAGTTAGGGGTCATTAGCGTAGTAGTATCATATATTATATAATATATTTATACTATATTATACATTATATGTTTGTATAAATATATATATATATACTAGCTAATATTTACTGTATTAGTACTATGAGGAGTTATCGTATAGATGTGTATGGTGTATTATTGTGTTATTTGCTGTATAGTATATATGTAGATTAGTTTGGTGTGATATTATACGATAGTGGTAGTAGATGTATAGTCTAATATATTATATTATAGCTATATATGTTATTTCTATATGTTACTTCAGAAAGAAGCTACTACGCGACCAACAAGGTGGTGGTATACTATGAAGCATGCAGAAGAAGAAGAGATAACCTACAAGCCCTCCTCTACACTACACGACATGTTAGTAGGGAAGAAGAACTCCCAGCGCTCCTCTTTTGCTAAAAGAGGCATACCGGGCACTACAAAAATTTTCCTCTTCCCAGGATATATTATATATAATTATATATATATATATATATATTCGATATCATATATTTTTATATTTATCATATAGTGATATGATAAGTATATATATGATTAGTAGTAGTTATATTCGTGTATTGTATATATTGTAGTCTATTTATTAGTATAGTATATGAGTGATGTAGTATCTATATGGTATAGGTGTATTGGTCTGCAGATGATAAGTATTGACAAATTTTTATACAGATATCAGTCACTCCTAACATTGCCGAAATCAATCAGCAGTTTGAATTTTGAAAGATAGATTGTTTTGGCTTTTTCTTCGATATCGAACTGTATATTGTGAAGGTGACGACAACAAATTCCATCACTAGCGTTTTTCAGAGATAAGACTACTGTTTAACTGGATTGATCAACGTAAATTTAATGTTCATTTCATTCGCTCCATATTTTTTAAATTGCAGTTCCTTGACTCTGTTTTTTGATAGGGATTACAAGAGTTTATCCTCTATGTAATTCTTCCTCTCAATGAAATCTATACGATTTGCCTGAAGATCAGTTTGCATGGCGAAGAATGGTTCCAGAGATTGTTTTTGAATTGACAAATAACTTTCTGTGTAAATTACTTTCTTCAAAATTTACAAATAACCTTCTTATCGTCGGGGGTATGACTAGTTCCGATAGGATAGTAGCCTGTATTATGAGGAGTTAGGCATTCATGGGAAGAATAGTGAGTTATGAAATTCGACGTAAGAATTGAATTCGTCTGGTTTAAAAACAAAAATGTTTTCCGTCCTAGTTGATCGAGATATGTTTAAGTTGACGGTATTCTCCTCAGTGAAATGAGAAATTCGAGAAGTTGTATTTAGATTGGCATTATATTAAGATTAGAATTACGTAATCTATTTCCTCTGTTTTCTTCAGTAATTCTTTGGTATCAATATTAAGGTGGTGTTGTGACGTTGTTGGTGATGGAGCTATCGGTTCCATTAGGAAAGAGCTAGTTAGATGTACATTCTCCACTCGGGTGATTGAGACAGTAGGGAGTATTTCATTTACAAGATCTCGCCTCTATCCTTTCCATCATATCCTTCTGGATCATTTAAATATAATACCGGATCTTTTCCCGACCTGAACTCAACGCCTTGATGAAGCAGGAAACAATTTTAGTATAGTTGATGGGCGCTCAAGGCTGGAGGGGAACCTGATCTTCTTTGTTGTTGGAATCTTTATATATTTGGCATCTTTACCCACTTTACATTGACCATATTGTTGAAATTTATAGACAGAAGATGCTACAGGAAAAATAGATTTTAGTCTTTTATTCGCGTTTGACATTTATTTGAAGTTCAATTTTTAGGAGTCAGCGTATAGTAAAATGTTTATAGTTTGTAAGTTTATGTATTATTTTATATACTTTAATTTTATTTACGTATTTTAGTGTTTGTTTTAATCTTTATCATTGTTTTGTTAGTCAACGTTGGAAGAATCGGGAAGCTGGCTGGTTTGACTCGACAACTAGTCGGCTTAATAAATATTTCTTCTTCCAATGATTTAAGATTGTTTTTGGTTATTCTTGCTATTTGATATATAATAGTTATATTATATAATTAATATATATATAATTATATATTATGTAATATTATATATAATATATATATATTAAGTTATATATATATATAGTCTATATATAAATAGTATATATATATATATATTAGTATATGATATATATATAATATATAGTATTAATATATATATTATATTATTAGTTTATTTATTTAGCTGTAATAGTAAATCTTGTCCTTATATTTTATAATCCGGTATTATAATCATAATATATATATATGTATTATTTATATATATTATTATATATAGTATATAGTAAGTAATATATATCTATATATATATATATATAATTTATATATATATATTATGTATAATATATATATTTATATATAGGGATAGTAGGTGTGATTTAAGTATTAATATATGTAGGGTGTGGGCGAGTTGATATTATGGTAGTTTACGAGTATCAGTGGCTGTATGCTGCTGAAGATTATACTTGTGTGATGAGGGTATGATGTTATAGTTAGGGGAGTGAGGAGACGGTACATGGTGTGATGATTATGTAATAGGTAATTATATTATGTAGGCTAGTATTATGTACGGTGGGATGTTGATATATATGGTGATACTGATGATGACGATTCAGTTAGTTGAGTGATTTATATATAGGATATCAAGGATAGTATTATAGTATATATTTATAGTGATATGTGCAGTAGCATACAAGGAGGAGAGAGGTTTTGTGCAATTATGTTTTTTTTTTGCATAAATTTCTTTCGTACTGTTTTCGCGATAGGAGGAAAAGTTTCGTTCTCGGGGATATGCTGCGTATT
>JABUQX010046347.1:2500-17505 GCA_015478945.1 Trachelipus rathkii
AAAGAGCAATGCAAACTACAGGTTTTGATGGTAGAAACAAAGATGGGAAAAAGATTTTTGAAAACCGACTACCTTTGCTACTCATTTGTTTAAAATCATGGATCGAATCCTATTCATTAATATTATTAGTTTATAACATTTTCTACAATGAAACATAATTTTTGGTGTCATTAAAATTAGACTTTAAATGACTCTGGGATGAAATACAGCAATCATTAGTTTTCTGGAGTTTGAGGTCAAAAGAAATTCTTAAAGACATCATTCTAGATTTAAATAACATTTGACAAGGGTCCCCTCTCGCTGAGGCAGTAATCATCACGAGAAAAATGAAAGAGCATGAGTACTCTTTGGGAAAAACTGTCCCTAGTCAAAGGTAGAGTTTTTTTCTGCTGAAGAATTAACGATTAACAAGATAAGGAGGTAAGATGATTTGAGGAACCACATATGGAAAAGCTTAACAATATAAAGTTAAAATTGGAAGGAAGCTAAGAAAAATCTAGAATGTTGGGTTCAACAAGATCGTGAGAACACCGGAATTTAGATAAAAAACTGAAGATTATATAAAGAGGAAAAGAGGTAGTGTTTCAAAAGTGGTAATTAGAGTAAAGATCGCGAATGATGTAAAAACTAAGCAAAAATATTAAACTTGTGTCAAAGAAGTAAGTAAATCCTTTGAGGCTTCAATCCTCTCATCGAAAGCTACCAAATCCCAAACGTTGATAGGAAATGGGATGGACCAGAAGCTATATATCGAAGCCGGCACTCATGATGCTTCTGAGATTAAAAAAAAAAAAATTGAAAAGGATTGTGATTGTTTAAATAACAGAGCTGCTGAATGGTTATAAGAAAATCCAACTCTGGTTCCGATTCTAAATGTTGAAGATCATATGATTCCACAACGCTGGGAAAATGTTATTTATTGTGTAATGTAAGTCGGAATACCTATTGGAAAGTGTGTAAATCAAACAAAGTTTGAAACATTGAAAAAAATGAAGAATTTTCCTTGATTTACCCGTACTGTACAAAAGATTGCAAAGCTTATATATAAGACAGTGTCAGACAAAGCATGGGTATATTGACGAGTCTCTGTTCTCCAGTTAAAAGGGAGTACACCTTTAGTGAATTCATAAGATCAGTAAAGCAGTATTCATCAAAAAAACAAAGGATTAAGAAGATATATTAACATTTCATCGGTGAAAACGGATTTGAGAGAGTCTGTGAGAGCGAATATAGGTAAATAGACCAAAATCGTAGATCTCCTCCTTTCGAAAAGAACTGTGTTTGAACCACCTCAATGTCCACTACATATACAATATAACAATGCCTTTACGCAGAAAAGAGAACTGAAATGTGAGAAGTTCAGGAGGTGCACTAAAAAGCACAAACATTTTGAAGAACAATTATTATTTTTCCGATAAAGGCATCGTGAAAATAGGGTATTATCAAAGGAGATTGGTAGGATTGATTGAAAGTTCTCTAAGACGATGATGCAGTTGTGAAGAAATTTATGATTAATAGCTTATGTTCTGAGATATTGGAGCCACCCAAATTTTCTCTGAACCTGCTAAAAGCAAGAGAAAGATTTTAAAAACGGACACATAGGCTACCTTACTATCATCTACTAACTACACTTGTGTCTGACTCTTTTCGAAATGAAAAAATAATAAAAGGCATAGTCATCAACATAATATTCGCTAGGTGAGGAAATAGTTGAAATAGTACAAAAGTCATTATTAAAATGTAGCGAGAGAGAGAGAGAGAGAGAGAGAGAGAGAGAGAGAGAGAGAGAGAGAGAGAGAGAGAGAGAGAGAGAGAGAGAGGCATAGAATAGAGAACCATGCGAAACACTACTATTAATAGATTTAACGAACGAAAGGTATAATTCTTTGTCGAGCAATTTCAGTATGTACAAAGTATGTGAAATTAAGAAGTACAGTATACAGTATTAAGAATCAGAGAGAATGGAAAGTAGATTAATATTCTGACTTTCTTATGGAAGCTACTGCCCAGAATAAATTAAATTAAAATGACATGTTTCAAATTACTTTGGTTTTTGAAGATTTGAGAAAAGTTATTGGAAATAGAAGGTGTTTAAGGACGGTAGCTAGAGAGATAAGAGGCGCTCCTATTCTGCGGCACAGAACAGAAAGTTCGAAATCGATGAATATAGAGGTAATAGTTTACCTGACATTGTACTGTGCAGGTCTAATGCACAAATTTGCTAACCGCATGATATATGTAATACCAAATCGAACTAGTGCAACGAAAGTCATTGGTTCTATTTAATTATGGTATATAGTATCTAAAATTAGTAATATAATCAATATATATATAACATTACCTATATATTGATACGTTTAAAACTATATAATAATAAATATATATATAATATAATAGATGAATTATTTATATAGTATATATATATACTATACTTATATACGCTATTTATAAGATGTTGATTTGAACTTTATAATATAATGTTAATATATTCACTAAAGTATTATATATATGACTATATTTAAATGATGGATGGGCATTGAGGTCCAGCAATCCGGGCAATCCCGCTTTGCGGACAATCGACCTAAATTAGAATCTCGGCCAAATCCGCATCCTCACTCCAATAACGGGGGCACATTCAGCCAATTACACCGCATCCTCTTATAGATGAGGAGTTCGAGAGATTTGGTTGGTCTACAATTTGATTTAAATGCCTAGTAACATAAATATTTTTCGGCATCTTAATCATGGGAGTTTGTTATGGGAGATAGATATGTAATTTTGAATTTCAGATTTCTGTACTAGTATACGTACTATACTTATATATACTTCATACAGTAGAAATAACTATTCTATTATATAATACTTGGTAAATGTTATAAACCATAGTATACCTACATGAATAATATATATATTATATAATATTTATGTATTATAAGATAAATAAACATATATATAGTACTATATTATTAGGTATGTTATTACTTTATGTTATCTGGTTGTATTATTATATTATTATATTGATTGGATTATCATGTGTTATGATTATGTAATTAGTATAGCTAGTTTAGTTTTAGCATATTTATGTTAGGTAGTCTATATGAGTTCTGTAGTATATATTAGAGCCTATGTAGTATTATATATTTATTATAGTATAATATACTAATATATATATATATAATATATCAATATATTCATATTATATTACTATATCTAAAGTTCGCTTTAAGTAATATAGTATAACTTATATATATAATATATATGATATATAATATATAATATATAAAAGTACTATATATATATAGTATATTACTAACAAAAAATTTATATATTTAAGTATAATATTATTATATATTTCTTTTTTACTGGTACTATATTATACTATATACTATATACTTATAATAATTTTATATATTATAATTATCATAGATATACTATAATACTATATATATAGTATATACCATTTATAAACAATATAACACATAATATATTCAACTGTAGTATTTTATAACTCAAAGTAATTATACTATGCGTTTTTTACTGGCAATTGATCTGATCTGGGCGATTGGGGGCCTTGCAGTCGTCTTCTACGCCTAGCAATAGTTGGGAAATGCATCTGCTTTCACTCTGGTGACGCTTCGTGACTATTCTGCGATTTATAGGTGGGAGCTGGTAAGTTGTTGAATAGGTCGGATGAGCAGGTTCATACCTTCGCTTTTTCGACTAAATTCTTCTCTCCTTCATATCCCATCGGTTCAAATCATGCCTTGTCTAACTGCGTCATTCCAGGCTAATGAGACAATGTGCTTATCGGGGGTGGAAAAATTCTCGCTCTTCTATCACTTCTGCCTATTTTTCATTCAGTTAGAAATCGTTGCAGAGATACTCTTCGTGAGCAAAGCGGGCTTTATCAAAAGAAAATGCGTTAACCTCCTTGATTCTCCTACTGATAAATCTTTATCTGGGTCTAGCAATTTATATCATCTTCAAATGCTATTATGCGTAGATGTTTGTCATTTCGGCTACGTCTCTAGAACTAGAGTCTGTATTGGTGGGTTTGTGTGCATGTAATCGTGCAATAAGATGTAAGACCCTCTCCGTTGAGCCTAAGACGATGTCTGTGGTAACTAACGGGACTCCGCTCTTTGTCTTCGCTCGTGTCTATGCCATTCTTGGCGGGAGCTATCTTTGAATCGGTGCAAGAGTTGTGCGGATCGGTACAGAGCGGGATTTAGTGAAGGGGTATGGCATGCGCCCGGAGTGTGTATACATCGCGGAAGTTATTGAATATGGGTTGTGCTTTTCGTGCTGACGCCACGAAGGCGGGAGGTGTTCAACATATATTCTCTAGTAGTCTCAATACTAATACTTTCCCTCAGTTGGAAGCACGCACATGTCCAACTTGTTCCGAAAAAGGAAAGCCGCTCTGATCCTTCTAACCATCGGCCATAGCTCTCACTTGTATTCTATCTAAGAATCTTGAAACTCGCTTATCTTCAACTGCTCCTTTCGTTAGATCATCTGGAAGGATTGTCATGCTTCTTAGAGTTGGTCGCCGGAAAACGGGCCATTACTTGGTTTCAGCGAGCCTTCCGAGTTCTACTGCGATATACTTTTCTATCTACTGATTTTGGTTTTCGCCTCTTAGGAATTACGGGAGGAGACTTTGCGTGGTGTCGCGTTGACCATATCCAAGGCCACTATGACACGGGTATTTGATACACGAATTACTTGCACAATCCTCCAAGCTACCTTTTGGGTTTCCTCCTTCTCTTTCGTTAGTTATGTCTAAGTTTCCGGGCAAAACACTCAATATCGGCTATGCTACACCGAAGAAAGTGGTGTTATCCTAAGATTTCGTGGCCTATGGCGATCAAAGCTAGCCGCCCTCCAAGAATCCATCATGCGGCAACATGCATTCAACTCAATTGCACATTCGTAACTGACGATGCTCGATCTCTTCATTCTTACAATCTACATTTACTAATCTGCTCCTTCTTTACTTCTAGAGACTTGCTTCTCGTCTTAATCTTCGATTTCTATTCTCGATGATGTGGATAGAATTTCCTGGTGGGTGTCGTCTCAACTTGTGAAATTCAGTTTTGTCTTTAAAAACAAACTCCTACAAATCTCCCTCTCTAAAACACCTTCTAACTTTCTATTTCTTTCGACGGTTCCCTCGTGTCTTCTGTTGACAATATAAAGAACATCGTTGGCCTTAGAATCCACATGAAACTGTCTTGAACCGCACATCACACGTTGCTAGGGCGGCCTCAAAGAAACTGGGAGGTCTGTTTACGACTGCGAGACTTACTTTTCCTCTAATCGTTGCTCCAGCTATCACAAAGGAGCCCTTTCATCTACACCCTTGTTGGAGTACTGCGCATAGAGTAGAGGGGCGGGGGTGGGCTCCTGGTTTCAACTCGCCTTTTTGGATAGAGGTTGAGGCATATTAGCAATAAGGCTTTATAACTGTCTGCACCTTTCAGTCATTGACCCTCTAATCTTTGGCACGGATGTTGGTGCTGTCATCTCTTTTCTATAGGGTACCTCTGCAGCGGCAGGTAGCTCGTTAGGACAGCTTACACTCTGCGCGTACCACCCTACTTTACACGCGTTCCCTCGTAGCAAAAAGGGTGCTGGTTTTCGGCGGCAATGAGTTTTCGTGCCTTGGCTTATTGGTAACTCCAAGCTATTTCGCTCGGTGCTTCTTCATTCTACCAGCCTCTGTGTCTGAGACTCTTCCATCTCTTGTGTTTCCCTTGATTTATCTCTCTTCTCCTTTAGCCTGTCGTCTGTGGCATTCTGAAGTGAGTTTGCTTAGTTGAGGTATGCTGAGGGTGTGCAACACCCCTCCTTGAATAGGGCTGCTATGCCCGTGAGGTGTGGTGACAAGATGTAAATATATAGTATAATATACTATATATAAATAATACTATATTAAATTTAACATATATATATATATATATAAATATTATATAATTATATATAGAGTATAATATATATATTAATATGATCTTATTGGTACATAGTAAGTATATAATATAGCCTAGTAGTTATATTCTCATTACTATATATTTCTATACATATATATACTAATAAAATGATATATGGTATAATTATATTTTATTAAATTATAAATACCATAATGGCTAACAAATACTAATATACTATTATACATATATATAATATATATATTATATAATATATATCATATATAATATATATATATATATATAGGAATATATATACAATAATACTATATTATACGTTATAACTAATTATATATATATATATATATATATATACTATTATAATAATATATATTAATATATATCTATATAATTTTTTTAATTAACTTCAACACCGAGTAACATTCCGCATCGCATTCCGGCATTCCTCATCTACTTTTAAGATCCGCGATTCCGACCGCTCATCGTCTTTAAGATCGCGATCCGATTCCGCAAACAGTCAACTTTGAATCGCGGTCATGCACTAAATATATTTAACAATTATAGATAACTAGAATATATATATATATATATAAGGATATAATATAACCTTGCCTTATAAAATATAATATTATTATATATATTATACCTAATTTAGATTTCGTTTACTGTAATACTGATACTATTATACTAATACTATAGTATATATACCAGAATTATTTATACTAGAGAAAGGTTAATCTGATGTAAAATAGATTGCATATAACTAAATTAAATATATACAATATTTGAATACTTTGCTGGCGGAAGCTTTATTTTTCTCTGTTTTAGTATATTCTAAGCTATATTGCGGTTTGCGAATTGCGGATGTGAAGAACCGCAATTCGCGGATCTAACCGCAATGCGTTTGCGGTTGCGATCGCAATAATTTCTTACGAATTGCGATTGCGATTGCGCCGCAATTATTTTTGGGTTGCGGGCCCCAACACTGTATATATATATATTATATATAATAACAATAATATATATATATTTTAGGGATATTATTATTTACTTATATATTATTATATAACAATATATAACATAATATTAACTATATATAAAATTAATTATATCATATAATAAGTTTAAGTATATAATATTATATATTTGGGTACTATATATGTATATATATATATATAGATAATACTATAGTAGTGTATAGTACTTATATATATATATATATTTTATATATATTAATACAGAGGTGGGCATCGATCCGTTACTATCACACACGTATCTTTAAGGAACTATTTATATTCAGTAACGATGTAACGGATCTCCGTTACTCTTGTTTCCTTTCATGTAACGCTCCGAATAAGTTACGTTATTTTTTTTCTCAAGTGTAGTCCGTTAAATATTTGTTACTGTTTTTGTGCATTTGACTTATTTCCCAAAATTGACGCACCAATCCGTTAAAAAAAAATCTTCATTATGTATTGAATTTATCATTTAACCATTAAATGTATTATATTAGGGTATATATATAGTTATATAAGTATTATATATATATTAATATATAATATATATATATATAATAAATATAATATATATATAATATCATATAAATAATATAATTATTATATATAAGTTATAGTATATATAGTATAATATGTATATATATTATATATATAATATATATATATATATAAAGTATTATAGTATATATATATATATATAATATATACGCGGAACTACTTAATATCAGTATATATCTTATATATTGTATAAATAAATTTATACTTATTATATAGTATATATATATATATAATATATACATCAATATATAATATATATACTATACACTTTATATAAGGAATAAGGGGAATTAGCATAGAATTGAATCAGGGCTGGATGGATATCGCAACTGATGAATGAATGAATGTGACGAGAGTGTGGAGGGAACATCAAAAAATCCTGCATAACATTGCAGTAATGAAGAGGTGATAGTGAGAGTGTGTGGGTTTTGATTGATTTCAGGATAATTTTGGGCGAAGAGGTCATTAGTAATAGAGGAGTATGTTAGAGCGAGAAAGTTGAAGGAATGGTAAAGTTGGCAGGTATCAGGATAAAATTACGGTGAACTGACTCAACAGACAGGAGGTTAGATAGTAGTATTAATTGGATTGGAAGTATGTGTAATCAAAATGTTTAATTCGGGAGAGCACATAAGTTACGAGGGATCTGGAGAGAGCAGGTAAAGTACCCATTAATACAGGGTAAATGAGATAAGGGTAACTGTTAAGGAATTATAAGGGAATATAGTTTATTAAGTAGTAGTAGGGAAGATATCATACTTATATTTTGGTCGAAAGAACGCGTCGAGTGACTCGAAGGACTGATTGTGAAGAACAAGGTGGCTTTAGAAGAGTAGACGGGATTGTATGGATCTAAATCTTTAACATTGGTAAAAAATGAATAAGAGATAATGAGGAGAAGAAGAATAAATTGTATTGTAGGTTTTTTAGTATTAGACAACAGGCGTATGTTTAAGGATTAATCCGGAAGCTCTTTGGTCAGGTGTATTATTGTAATTAGGTTGTTGGTTGGTCAGTCTTCTGACTGGACTCAAAGTAAGTAATATGAAGATAGTAAGCGTGTTAAGAATTATGAGTTGAAAGTGATGCGTTTTAATATTAATTAGCGGAGGAAGGCAGAGGATGTGCTAATGATCTTCTTGTTTAATTACGATTTGTAGCATGGATGGGGTTATGTTTCGCAAACATATTAGAGGATGGGTAATGGTCAAGGGGATGGTGGTTAGAAATCTGGTTGTGGAGTCGTTTCAAAATTTCAGAACTCCGACTACCGACTCCACCCTCTCAATTACTCGACTACTCACTCCGCGACTAACCGATCCGAACTGACCGAATTCCACAATCTCGGTTGAATGATGGAGTAAATGGAAGAGAAGTGCTCAACAAGGCAACCACTGTTATATGCGGTAATGATTTTTGGTTTTGTGTGGTGAAATCTGAAGAGAGTTTGGAGGATTGGTAGACGAGACTTTGCCAGGGTGTGCGTAAAAGAAGATGTTGAAAAGTAAGCGTAGTATAAGAGTAAAGTATGGTTAGTCTATGGCACACAGTCCTCGGTGTGAGATATGCTAGATGATGAGCAGCAGCTGGGAAAAAGTGTCCTGGGTTTAAATATTTTAGTATATATGTGATAAAAGGGAACGGATGATGCTGAGTGTAGTGGGAAAGTGGTGAAATGCAGGAAGGGTGGCTAGTGCAAATTATCGTGTGGTGGAATGCAAAGGGACTATCCTGAGTGCGCTAGGGTCTTACAATGAGGGTGTGTTGTTACCTGAAAAAAAATATTTGATAATTTTAATATACCACAACCAATAAATTGCTTACAGATACCGTAGATTTAAATGTCAGTATTGGAAAACTAAAAGCTTTAGAAATAACGGGAGTAATCGGCACTTCGTTACTTTTTCCTTTTCATACAGAAACGGAAATAACGAATAACGCACTACTTTTCCTGAGTAACGCGGAAGCTAACGATAAACGGGAAACTTTTTGAGTAGACGATTGAACTTACTTTCTGTATATATATATATATATAGTATTCTGATATAGTTGTATACATGATAATTATATATCTATATAATATATTCCTAACTATATATTTTTCAATTTTACATATATAACTATATCTTATAATTATATTATATAATATAACTAATAGGATACTAATAAAATTAAAATTCTGTAATAGGTTAATAAAAAATATATAATTAACATATATATATAGTATATTATATAATACTTCTAATATATATATATATATATATATATAATATAGTTAATAAAGTTATTAATATATAATAAAATATAATGTAATATATATATTAGTTAAATATATATATATAGTATTATTTATAATAATATATATATAGTATATAATACAATTATATATAAGTTATTATAAAGATATATAGTATATAATATATAGTATATTATATATATATATATTAATATAGTATATATGTTATATTTATATTATATCATATATATATATTATAGTATTATATATAATAATAATATATATATAAGATATACGCTATAACGGATTTTAAGTGGTTTGCATTTTTTTGCGAGGAAAGGGTATGTTTGCAAATCGGTGATTACAAATGGTTCGGGAGTGGGATCAAGGGGGGGGGGTAGGGGGACTTTCTATTCGAAGATTTGCTAATTGGCATGGCTTCGTGATTAAATCATGAATATGTTGAACCCACCTTTCTACCTTTCAGCTCTAATATAGTTACCTTATCTTTCGAGATCTAGCTGCCAGTGGTCCCTTTCTCTAATTAACTACTTAACCATCTCTAATATAAGATTTTTTTATAATTTCCACGACTGAATCTAATAAGTTTTCCTAATATAACATAAATAACCTCATAATCATCAAACAAAGACTTGAATTCCATAAATTTTGAATGTGCAAACTATATATTTACTTAACCCAACACTACATTAATCTTGTTTTCCTTTGCTATTGCTCTCCTAATACAGAGAAAGTTGTTCCGGATCTTTTAAATTATTTACGACTTCACGTTTATCCTCATCCACTCCGAAGTTCTCTACTAATGAGGATGTCAACGTACACCACACTGAGTGGTTGGACTCTTCTCATACTGATGCAAGTGGAAGGAGGTCAAAAACATTCAGTATCCTCAACGTCTGGGAACAATTGGTAGAAAGAACTACACAATCCAGAAGAGGGGGGGGCGGGGGGTCCTCAGACAGAGATTACTGAATTAACCATCATATTCGCGAAGATCTATAGGTCTGGAGGTTAATAACGATGATATATTATATAATATATATATACGATATAAAATATACAACAAGAATATAAAATATAAATGAACATATATATAATATATATTAATTATTTATGAATATAAGAACAATATGTGGTATATGATCAAAATTACTACATCGAGCACCGCATCCGGGCCAGCATCGGTGCCACTCCGATACAAATCGAAGGCCGAAACTACTTCCTCTCCCTATTCATGCTCCAAATTAACTTTAGACGAGATTTTCCATATTTTTAGGGGCCGGACCTCCCCGACTATACCGTACGAGAGTTACGTCACCACGTAGCCGCAACAACAGCTAACCGAGGTAATATATATCGCGGAGGTTACAGCGATTCGCCATAACTAATATATATGTATATATTTATATATATTATATAGTATTAATATATATAATTATATATATTAATATTAGTTATAATATAAATAATATTTGATTTAACGTATATTTACAATATACGTATATTTAAACAATTATTTTTACAGTTAGTAGTAGTTTAAGAACGATTATTTTTAGTTATTAATGGTAAAGAGATCAACTTGATATAGCAAATAATAAGATAGCTTGGAATAACGAAACTCTTCTTAATTTATTTATTTATTAATTATTTCTAATAACTATTATAAAGACAGCAAATAAATAATTTGCGTATGTTCAAAAATAAATGTTTGCCTTTTTAAAATATGTAATATAATTTTAAATTTAACTCAATTTACTCTTGATACAAATTTTTGGCGCTATACGAGAGTGCAAGATGCTGTCCTCTTTCGCCTCTCTACTCGTAATGCAGTAATGCTCTCTCTCCCATCGGCGCAGCTATTGGAGGACAGAGTCGCATTGGTGACTTTAACAATATACAAAAAAATAAAAAATAAACTTAAAAAAGAACGAACAGCCAGTGGCTTTTCAACATGTAAAGCAATTTACCTTTTTACACCGAACTTTATTTGTACAAGATTTTTTTTTTATAACTGTGCACCAGAAATCCGTTCCATAAGATACGGTCTTGGTTGCACTACATACGTTTTACAAATTTTATAATTATGGCCGTGCGTTCGGTACATCCATGGTTATGCGAGACAGTCGCTGAAACACCCCTTTGATAAAATTTTTATAAAAACGTTCTCTTTTTTAGGGTAAAGGATACAGGGACTACTAAAGTATAAAGGGTAAAAGCAAGTAGCTGTATTTCACTCTGATACGAGTAAGAAGTAGTAGCTCTCCTGAGGATGCCAGGGTTGTGGAGTCGTGAGCTGGAGTTGGAGTCGCGGAGTCGGGGAGTCAATAATTTTGAAGAGAATGGAGTCGGAGTTGGAATCGGAATCGGTAATTTTGAAAAGAGTGGAGTCGGGAGTCGGACGAAGTCGAGAGTCGGAGTCGGGTAATATTTCAGAAGATCGGAGCGTGGAGTGGCGTTGAGTCGGAGTCGGAGGTCCGGAGTCGTATGTCGGGAGTCGGAGTCGGCAATCTTCGAAGATAAGTGGAGGTTATAGATTGGTCAGATTAATTTGAAATGACCAAAGTTCTGGTGATTTGTGATCTGTGCAGTGATGTCGAGTTGCATTTCGATATTTTGGCTTCCAGAATTTAGTAAATGTTTCACTGAGACTTGACGACTAAAACATACAAAGCAGCCATGAATTAAGCACAAACTTGAAGTTTTTTAACCTGCACGTTTTGTTTCAATTTAGATTACAATTCATAAATTTGCCTTCAACCTTACACTGACTATATTTAAGATTTTGAAAATCAAAAGAATCAACGCGTGATGCTTGCGTCAGATCTTTTCCAGCTATGTATTAGCTGCTGTTATGTATCCTATCTACAGGGTGCTTAGCTGAAGATCAACAACAAAAAGCTAGAACTTACATCTTACATACGTGTCAATTTGTAGTTAACAAGGAGGCTGCAAGAAGTTTCAAGAAGAAAAGGATTCATCTGGGCAATATGTGGAGAGATGAATATACAAGCTATCCCATCATCTAAGTGTAATTCTATTTGCATTACTCTGAGTTTGAAAAGAGCCTTCTTCACATAACAGCTTAGTCGAAAGCGTCAACTGGTTCAAGAAAAGGTTCAAGGTCCTTCTCATCCTTGTAGAAATATTTACTGAAATAAACAAAATGGTCTTTGCTGCCATCTGAACAGGTTTTGAAAATAACTCGTTGATAAAACTTCGAGCTTAAATTAGAAGAGACCATCAAAATGTATCCAGACATTGTAAAAGCTGCAATTGGCTGTTAACTCGCCTCTACCTCCAACGTTCAGGTTAAACGTTACGTTAACGGTTTTTTTTCATTCTGTATTATAGAAATCAGACGTATAGAAGGGAAGAAATGAAGGATGCCTTAAAGTTGATAACAAAGATTTGATAGAGTATTATATTTATTCCAAGGAGATAGTGCCATAATTAACAAAAGAAACTGAAGTATAAGTAGCAGTTTAACTTATAATTATATATATATAACTTTATAATATATAATATATAACTATATATTTATATTAAATATAATATCTTTATATATATATATTAATATAAATTAATATATAATATATATTATTATTAAGATATATCTAAAATCAAACATGATTAACATATATTATGGAATAAATTATATTTTATTATTTATTATTATTTTTATATATATTACTATATATACATATATATATATATACTATTATATTAATAAATATATAATATAATATAATAATATAATTATACTCTAGGAGGTATATTCGGTTTTTTGTTGGTATGAGGGTTTTATATATAATAATATCCCTATCATTAATAATTGAAGGGTAACGTTTATGAGTCTTGAGATACCACTTCAATACGAGGATGTTGTGATGTTGCGGAAGATGGGGAAAAAAAGGCGTTTGTCATAATAAAGTGGCGATATTATTCCCGGAGGCTGCTTAGGGAGTATCAGTGGAGCTAGCACCTGCCTGCCCCAGACGCCAAGAACTTTCCCCAGTGAAATGCGCGAGCACTCGCTCTCCGGAATGGAAGGAGACTGCGTGGTTGATAGAGCGAGTAGCAGTCAGGTGAGGAGCTCAGGAGTACTAGCAACTTAGGGGAGTCACTGGAGAGAGGCTAGACTCACTCTGTACCTTGACGTGAGTGCCGCACTGCAAGTGAGAAGCACGGTACAGAGCGGCACAGGATGACCGACACAGAGTAGTCGCCCAGTGAAGTAAACATATGAATTTGTTGTTGCATTGCTGATACAGTTCGTTGTGCCACTGCGCCATTGGGCACATGTCACTCTGCGCAGGGTCACCAAATATTGGAGGGATAAGTGAGAGTCTTGAGAACAGGGATGGCATAGAGGGATTTTTGATGTTGAAGAGATGAAGGGTTGCACGATAAACGTGGCGTTTCTTCCCGGATTCTGCTTAGGAGTCATTAGTTGGGCTAGCAACCTCCTGCCCAGCGTATACAATTCTATATATCTATATATATATGATATATATATATATTATATATATATATATATATATAACTATATATAATATATTATTATATATAAATATAACATATATTATATATATATGTATATAGCACAATATATATATTATTTCTAGATTTCACGAAAAGGTTATGATTTTGCAAAGGATTACAAAGTGCGCTACCCTTAGTAAGAATAATGATGGATATATAATGCTCAAAAGATCTTGATAGAATAAACTTTAGGTCGAAGTAAGTGCGCAAAGTGCCAATTTAATGAATAAAATGTAAGGAGTATTTCCTTAGGTAACTCAAATAAAAGGATTAACTACGAAATGAAGGGCCGATTGAATTGGAGTCTGTGGACCGAAAAAAAAGATTTATTAAAATCAGTGACTTGAAAGTAGCTAATCAGTGGTTTGGAAACAAGAGGAATTAAGCTATATAAGATGCTAAGTATTAATACGTCGCCAAATGAGTTGTGCAACTAGGAAGTTATACAGTGTTAATAGCTATTTTAAATTCAGGTATAGAGTAATTGCGCCAAAGTTTTGGGCCCTTATTTTCAGAAATGACGCTAGGTTGGCTGGAGAGAGGTAAACTAGTGAAACGATGATTTCTGACTCTTGGAGGGTAAGAGCCTATAGGGAGAGGCTGAAGGAGTTTGAAGTGTAGTTTTCTTTAGAAAGTCGATTTTTAATAGGGACCACTGATACAGTCTTTAAAATATTCTGG
>JABUQX010046348.1:0-2500 GCA_015478945.1 Trachelipus rathkii
CGCAACTTGACTTTCTGTACTTTCCTACCTTAGCACACCCATAGTTTCCTCTGCACTGCCTTGCAAAGATTCTTCATTTTGCTCTCCAGATTTGCTCAGTATCATCATGTTCCAATTCAGGCTGACTTCTTTACAGCCCCCGCAATCGCATACCTTTTTATTAACTAAGCCAGTTGTTTCCTAACATTCACTCCAAAAATTCTTCATATTCCTTTTCCTTTTATCTACCTCTCCATCCATGCATTCCACTAATCCTACATTAAAAATAAACATTCGCTGATCTGATATATATCTATATACATATTAATATATAATATTATATATAATATATATATATATAATTATATATATTTATATATATCATATATATCATATATGGTGATATTGGTTAAAGCCACAAACTATCACCGATCCATTCTCAAAAACTACCAAAGCTACAGGAAAAGGAATAAACATTGTTGGGAATCCTGGCAAGATTTTATTTGCGGAAACTGTTTAAAAAAAAGAAAAAAATAAAAAATAAATAAAAAAAAACATATCTCAAAAACTACAATAGCTACAGCGAAAAGGAAAGGAATACATTTTGGAATCTTGTAAAAATTTTAGATAGGAAATGTAAAAAAAATAAAGTAAAATAAATAAAAAAGTATTGGCTATTTTTTTTTGTAGCGAGGCAGGGGACAGTATTATATATATTATTATTTGTTGACTGGGACAGGCAACTGTAGGGGCGCTCGAGCCGACGGGAACACAGGGGGGGACGTTTCCATACCCCGTATGGCAGGGGCGGAGGAACCCCCGCGACACCCAAATACCAAAGAGCGGGGGTTCCGGAGACCCTCCCCGGAGGGGGGGAAATAGTCCTACCCTGTTTTTCCCCGGAAGGCCGAGAGACCCCGACTCCTGCCACCGGTGCGGTATACCCTTGGGGATTCTTTAGTAAAAAAAAAAAAAAGGCAAAAATTAATAGAAAGTCTATTTATTTATCACGAAGTAAAACCAATAAAAGGTCTTTCTAAATAGCTCTCAATTCATATTACGATAATTATAACAATGAATGTTTTTTTATTTTTTGTATTTTTTTACATTTTCCTATGTTAAAATTTTACCAGGATTCAAAAATTGCTTTTCTTTTTTGCTGTAGCTATTGTTGTTTTTGTAGATAATATATATATATATATATATATATATATAATAATATATACTATATATATAATATATATATATATATATTATTATATATATATAATATATATATATATATAATATATTTTTTTTGTTTATTTTTTTTTTTTACATTTCCGCACTAAATTGGACCAGCAATTCCCAGCAATGTATTTTCTCTTCGCATGTAGCATGGAGTTTTGAGATATGAGTTTGTGGCTTTGAAACCAAATATTTCACCAATATATACTATATATATATATATATTAGCTATATATAATATATATATATATATATATCTATATATATATAATATATATATATATATATATATATATTATATATATCATATAATATATATATAATCATATAATTAGTATATCATACAGAGGGGGGCATCGTTACTCAAAAAAGTAGTCGTTATCGTTAATCCGTTACTGGTAAAAAAAGTAGTTTCCGGTATGATTACTCGTTTCTTTAAAGGGAGGAAGTAACCGAAGGCGCCGTACTCTGTTACTTTTAGTTTGTGACATATTGACATTAATACGGTACCTTAGGTAATTATTGTTTGTACTATATTAAATTTTTCAACATACTCATATATTAATTAAAGCAAAAACACTGCCCTCATGCACTCAAGACTTAGTCCCTTTACATCCACCAAACGATTTAATTTGCACCAGCGACCTTCCTGCCATTAACAAACTCTCCTTACAAACACTCTGCATTCATCCGTTACTTTTCAGTCCAACATATATACTAAATATTTTAACTCAAACACTTGTTCCAGCTACTCACCAATCTTTAACATAACTTCACACCAAGAACTGTCCTCACTCACAACCAATAACCTAACTCTTATCTTCGTTTACCTCAAACATCTCTTTTTACACACCCTGCCAAATCTTCCTACCAATCCTCTCAAACTTCTTTCAGATTCACCCCACAAACCAAAATCATCCGCAATATAAATTAAGTTAGGGGCACCCCCATTTTTCCAATTTCTCCCATCCTTCTAAAAGGCTATCTCCTGCCGCCTCCACCCTAATTCTTCATAAACCCCATCCATATACAAATTTGAATAACCAAGGCGACATAACACATCCCTGCATCACTCCGCATATTAATATTAAAAACAATCCTTTCAACGTCCATTTATGTCGCTTACACACGCCATCACTATCGTCATCTACATACTTTGATTCCATTCAGAAGGCTTACCACCAACACCAGCTTCCCTTATTAAATCATATCACGTACGCCTGTTCATATCCAAAAAAACCTAAATACAATTTATTCTTCTCTCCCTCATTTTCTCAATCATTTGTCTTCAAAT
>JABUQX010046348.1:12500-23215 GCA_015478945.1 Trachelipus rathkii
ACTAAGCTCCTCAGATTTGATCAATTTAACCTATCATTTGATGAAATTTCCCATGAATTACATTCCTAAAAGTGACCCTAACTTGTATCAATCGTTTTCCTTCTACCATACTTAGACCTTTTCTAATAATTTTCCATTTACCCCATCAAGTCACCTACATTTGGGTTTGCCTCAGCTTAACATTTAAATCCCAGGCTTCACAACCATTCAGAACAGAAGAAGCATAAATACATTCAAATAAATTCATTTTCACCTTCTTACTTAAATTCTCATTTTTCCATATTATTCTATAAGACTACTTAGCACTCTCTCTCCTTCCATAACCTTATGGCTTATGTTTACCCTCTTCTTTTATCCCTACAAAATGCAATCCAAGTGCCCAATATCCATTCTAAATAATTTAAAGATTTAAATATCTTAAAGAATGTTCACCTTCCAAGTTTGGTTTCACAACTCAGCAATGACTCGCCTTTCTTCATGCCCCCAGAAGTAGATCCAAGGTCGGTCAGTGCAACCATGACGATTGTTTGGGTTTCACGAGCAAGAATGTTTTAAAGCTACCTACTTGGAGGCCTGTCGTGCATTGCTTGTAATATAGTATAATATATTATATATATATTGATATATATATATATATGTAGATCATTTTATATATATTATATTATATATATACTTATAATATAATTTTAAAGATATATTATTATAATCATAAACGTTAAAATAACAAAAAGTCCAAAAACACCGAACCTGCTGTCAAACTAGTGTTAAGGTGCGTACATGCACTGGAAACAGAAAAAGTAGTATGGAAGAAATGACACAGTCATAAAAAGTCCAGCTTATCGCCCCCTTTTATATCCCCTAAGTTGAGAGCCGCAGCAGTCAGAAGATGTTCAAACTAGCTTTCATGGAACTGCGGCGGACGCCTACTTATGGCATTCTCGTGAATGTAGGGGTTCATGCCTTGCCTAGGTGGACCTACAAACCAACCCTCACAAAACCCGCCGTCATTCACTCTATTATGTATCTTCTTCTCTTGCTTGCAAATTCATTTCCTCTCCTCCAGGCATTCTTCACTGACTCAATGACTTATTCTTTCGTCCCGACCGGTCGATATCCAGCACATTCACCACTATAGCAACCGCTTAACCAGACCCACTTATCATCGATCCTTTCCACGAAGGACAAAATCAGACCATCTCAGATGCACTTCATTTTTCTCTATATTACTCTTTTTTACTACGTAACACAACTCTTATGGTTAATTGTCCTTCTTTATCAATTCTTTCACACCTAACACGCCTCTAACATTGTCTCTGAATCACTGTACTTTTGAAATATACCTTCTATTCAGACCTATAGTTTTCACCTAATATACCATTAAACACAGGTACAATATAAC
This sequence comes from Trachelipus rathkii, assembly GCA_015478945.1. Classification (NCBI taxonomy): domain Eukaryota; kingdom Metazoa; phylum Arthropoda; class Malacostraca; order Isopoda; family Trachelipodidae; genus Trachelipus; species Trachelipus rathkii. Next base: position 13,900 of record JABUQX010046348.1, read on the forward strand.
CCTCATGTAAGACGCTATGCTTACACTCTAACGACTGTAGTTAGTCCCTTACATGCAGAAGGATTTATCTGTAATCAAGCACTTCCTACCTTTCCGCTAGTACTTTCCTACTAACACCTACATCATGCGCTTCTCTTTTGATCAAGACATATATCCTAAATTTATTTAAGACATTAGCACACTTGTTAAGGTTGCTCACCATCCAACATAACTTCTACAGATCCCTGAGGATGTCACTCACCCACACACACATAACAATTACGCTTATCTGAGGTTTAGCCTTTCAAATCTCTCATTTCACATTCTGTCAAAAGTCTCCTAACCAATACGTGCTCAAATGCTCTATCATATTAGCCAAACTGAATTTCAAATCATATATTATATATATATATAGGTGAGATTAGTAGTAATGTTAATTATTATTAGTAGTTAGTAGTAGTACTTTGTCTGCATCTTCTTTTTGAATCTACATGGAGCGCGTAACGGTAAGTATGGACTAGCTACTATATATATATTATACTATATTATATAGTGTGGTATTATATATATATAATGCATATATATACTATGATATATATATTGCCTAATATACCGTATAGCTATGGAGTTGTTTTTACGCCGCGTATAATGAAATGTCTCAAATTAAAGTGATAGATAATAATATTATATATGCGTATATATATATGTCCGGGATGTAGGGGGGTGATGCGATTTCTAGTTATGTCTATTGTCACATGGTGGATATGCTGTCTGTATGTTATATTAATATATATATATTAATATATGATTATAATAATATATATATTAATAGTAGTAGTATACTATATATAATATATACTATATATATTATAATATATATACTTATCTTATATATAGTATATATAATATATAGTATAAATATATATTATATAATATATAAATGATATATATATATTATATATATATATTAAATATTATAAGTATTATAAAATGTATAATAATATATATTATATATAATAATATAGTAGATATATATATAATATATATATATATATAATAGTATATAGTATATTGTTTAAAAATACAACTCATATCTAAAACTACCAATAGATACAGGGAAAGAGGAATAGCATTGTTGGAATCCCTGGTAACATTTTAGTTGCGGGAAAAGGGTAAAAAAAAAAAAAAAAAAAAAAATTTAAATTTAAAAAAATTAATATCTCAAAAACTACAATAGTAACAGCGAAAAGGAATATACAATTTTTGAATCCTGGTAAATAGTTTTACAATAGGAAAGATGGTAAAAAAAAAAAAAAAAAAAAAAAAATTATTGTGTTAATAATTAAGTAAAATATATGTATAGCTAGATTTAGGAGACCTTTTATTGGTTACTCGCGTTAAAATAACTAGACTTTTATAAATTTGCTTTGTTTTTTAAGTACACACACTCCTCATATTTATACCTACCGATGGCAGGAGTCCGGATACCTCGCTTCGGGGAACGACGGGGTAGGACTAATCCGCGCCCTCTCGGGAGCCCTGGGCCCCGCGCCTTTGGTATTTTGGTGTCGCGGGGGTTCTCTGCCCTTCCTTACGGGTTATGGAAAACGTCCCCCCGTGTCCCGTCGGCTCGAGCCCCCTACATTGCCATGTAATAACCTTATCAGAATATTTATAATATAGAATATATAATAATATATATATATAGTATAATTATATTATATATAATATAATTATAATATTAATATTGAATGATATATATTATATTAATTAATGATTTCTAGTCCCCTTGTGTTCCTCCCTCGCTAGAAAAAGCCATGCTTGTTATTGTATTGTGTGTGTCTTTTTTTTACATTTCCTAGACTAATAATTTTAGTCAAGATTCCAAAATATGGTATTGTTCGCTGCACTTAGTCGTGAGAATGGATTTTTTTTTTATTGTTTGTGTTGATTTATTTTAACATTTTTGCCGGCACTAAAATGGTCTACGTCCACCTAGGATTCCAACATGTATTCCTTTTCCTGTGTTTTGGAGATATGAGTTGTAGTTTTAAACAAAGTGTAAGTTTTAAACAAATTATACCAGATATAATAATATATATAATATATATATATATAATATATAATAATACAATATTTATATAAATATGATATATAATATATATTATATATAATATAGATATATTATATATATTATAAAATAAAGTAATATACTTACATTACATGAGATAAGGCTCTCCTTTATTGAAACACCATAAACACTTTTACAGACAACACTTTCTTTTTAATTTTTTTTTTTTAAATGGTGACTGCACAACTAATTCGGAGAAACCTAGAAGGACTACTTTGAAATATAGCCCCTCATCTGCCCATCCCTATATCCATCCCCATCTTCATCCCCATTTGAGAGTTGACGACCTCAAGTGGTGGGGTTGGGGTCGTCATGGAAATGTCTGCCTGTTCTGGTGTATGATCTTCTTTCATCATTATTTTATGTAATATTCACCGGCCTTTTTTATCTCCACATTGTTGAACACCTTTCCTCCTTTAAGTCTATAAGGTGAGAGGGGTCCCTAGGAGTATATAAAACGCATGACCGAAGTGATTTCCTCTGGTGTACTCATTATATGGACTAGAATACCTTCTACTTGTTAAAAGAGTGGGCGTACTGGAGCCCCTACAGTCAATCCCGGCTTCAAGGCGTTATGAATCCTCCAACAGTATGTCCAGCTGATAACGTAATTAACCATGTGGAACTTGCTCGTTAACACACTAATGGACCAGATGAACACGGCTAGAGTAAATGTAAAGTATTGTACAAGATCACACAAATAGACAGGAAGTGATTGCAATCTTAAAAAAAAAACATTCACTCAAGTTAATGTAAAAGACATAAAGAATCGAGTTACGTGTAATATGTCAACAAAATGATCCCAGTTTAATTCGTATACAGTGTGGTAATAAAGAAACAGTGTGAATGTTGTTATGCCAATTTTGTCCACGAAGTACTTACCAGCTCTGAATTGACATTTGACAGCGACGTTCTAAAACTAAAAAGATTGTCCAGTCGATAGCCTTAATAATTGTTGCAATCGGTAAACATTGCATAAATTCAAATTGAATTCAATGACAAAGTTTCGATCAACTTAAAAGATTATTGATAAGAAATTCGCGAAAGGATCCTCAAAAAGAATCAAAGTTCAAATAAAAACTAAGTTATTTGAATGTTAAAAGATTTATAAATCAATATTAAATTTAAACTACTAAAAGTAAAAAAAATTTCTGTTAAATTGTTTTTACTAATTAAGAATTAGTATTAATATAATTATAATATTATATATAATAATCTTTGGTAAAGCCTAAGGAAATAAGGAAAATGAAGGGTGAAAGTATCTTCCAGTTGTTAGAATCTTTGAAAGAATGAATGAAAATAGCACTTCAGACTGAAAAAATGTATTTGAATGGAGGAAAAATCACAATTTGTAAGAAGAGTTTGATAACCCACAAAAAGAAAGTATGAATTAAAAGGCTCATATGACTGGTGTAAAGACATCATTGACTTGATATTGCTGCCAACTTAATGCGTTTTTTTTGTTAACGGCGAATTTGGCCACTTCCACTGCAACGACTGCTGCTTAGTCTCAGGATTATAATCGTAAACCCATGATTCCAATTATGATATTGGAGATGAAGTTGAGGTTATCAGGCAAAGGAGATGGGGAGGTCAATACTTGAAAGAGAGAGCTCTACTCTTCCTTTACAAAGAAATTTCTCCTTACTTGAGGAAGAAGCTGTTGTAATATAAATATTTTCTTTATGCAAATTATAGATCAGATGGAATCTACTCTTTGGCTAACTAACAATATTAAAGCTAACTATCAATCTCCAGCACCGAAGGACGCCGACGAGATGAGAGAGATTCGAAAGAGGAAGCAAGGGTTGAGAGAGTGAGAGAGAATGAGGAAGAGAAGAGAGAAGAGAGAGAGAGAGGAGAGAAGAAGAGAAGAGGGAGACTGAGAGAGAGAGAGAGACAAGGAGAGAGAAGAGATGGTTGAGAGAAGAGAGAGATGGAATGATCTGCATGGATTAGTTGATCATTAGACGGTGATTTATTATAATTATTATTTAATTTTATTTATTTATTTGTTATTATTATTATGTATTATATTGTTAATGTCTTTAGTGACGAAACTTTCAACAGTCTTCCCCCGCACCGGCAACCCGGCGATCCGGAGTAGACAATCCACATCTATGTTCTCCTCTCTTCTTCTTCTTCTTCTTTTCTTTTCTGTGAAAATTAGTTTATTATGTCATTATTATTATTATTATTATTATTATTATATTATTATTTGTTATTATCTAATTTTATTATTATTTATTATTGCACATTTATTATTATTATTTATTATTTTTCATTTTCATTTTAATTTTATTTTATCATCTTCTATTTTTATTTAATTTTAAATTTTAATTTTAATTTTTAATTTTTACAATTATTAATTTGTTAATTATTATCTTTTAATTATGTCATTATTATGTAATATTGATTATTTATTAGTATTATTGAGTATATTTTATTATATAATTATTCCGATGTATATTTTTTTTTTAATTCAATATTATTATTATATTTAATATAATTATTATACGTTATTATTATAATTATTTATAGAAATAGAGAGGATGGTTTAAGAAATAACAACACAAAGGTTTTGCTGTTTACTTTATTAACTTTAGATTTAAGAGTTACATATAAGAAGGTATAATAGATGTATTACGTTCATTGAATGAAGCTCATGTGCTATCATTGACAACACTTATTTAAGATAAGAAATTTAGATGGAGATACGGATGATTACTTTCTGATATTCATTAGATGTATATAAAGCGACATTTGTATTAAAAGACAATTTTAAACGTAAATTTATGTAATAAAATTATTTTAAACTAATTATATTAATAAAAGCTAAATACTTTTTTTAATTACACTTTTTAAAATTATTGTTTAAGATGTTCACACCACACACACCTACACACACACAACACAGCGAGCACCCACAGCTATAGCGACACAAATATATATATATTATATATATATATATATTATATGTTTTATATATAATGAATATATATATATATAATATATAATATAGATATATATATATAGTTAGATAATTTTGAAATATTTATATTTATATATACTCATATATATATATAATAATATATATTATATATACTTCATGATATTATGGGTAATGTTACCAGAGTGAGTGTTGTCCACCCCGATTTTTATGAAAATCCACAGGACATACTCTACTCTAAATAATTAATGAAGAATAGTGAAAACGAAAATTGTCCGCTCTTTTTAGGAAAAAAAGTTACAGCCTCTCAAAGGTTGGAATAGTCCCATAGACTGTTCAATATTGATCGATCCATGTAAGGATCTCATCTTCAGGGCCATTCTAAGTCAGGTTATTGATAAGTGTTTGTTAGGTATACACAGAGAAAATCCTATGTAGATTAACAATCTTACATAACCTAGAGACTGAGATGCGACCTCGGCACCTTAAAACGACACCGAGGTTTTCGCCAACGATAAGTGTTGTTATGTGATAGAAGTCATAGGAGGAAAATATGATATTAAAATGTTCAGAGGCGGATTGTGAACTTTCTCCTAAAGGACTGCCGAATTTTGCTGTTTTACACTATTCATATCATTCCATTAATTATTTTATTTTTACGAAGCAGCAATCTGTGCTTCATAAAAAAAAAATTTTGGTTTTTTTAATAACAAATTCTTATGCGTTTTTTTACACTGAGAGGCTTGTAAACTTTCACACAATCAGATGTTACAAATTTTACGACATTTCTTATTATTATTGTATTTTAGATAAGGGAATAATGAAAAGTTAAAATCGGAATGTTTAATCTATCTGGGTAAAATTACCATATATATATATAATATAAATATAATATATATATTATATAATTAATATATATATATATATATATATATTATATTATATATATATATATATATTCAAAATGTAGTATATAGACAATTATAAAAAATATTATACACTTACTATGTATTATATAATATATACTTTTATTATATATATATTTATAAGGGTTATTTTATTATACTTATATACCATAAGTAGTTAAGTGAGTAAGCAAGGAGTGTATATGCGCACTATTTCGTATATGATAAAAGCTCCATCTTGCTACTGACGTAAAGAGTTAATCACCTATGCATACGTAATTCTAGTATCTGAGTGAATAATAATACAAGTATTAAGTGAATAACAGGAGACATGTCGGTAGCAATCCCACTTGCAATACGCGCTGTCTCTTTGAGAGCAGGCCAGCTCGAGTTGTCTGTGCTTAAAATATTAGGAGCTCACATACTGTGCCAGACCCCGGTGATAGAGGGCAACATCAAGTGTTATTTGTGGAGTCTATTGGTTTATTGAGATCGATTCCGTGAGCGCAGAGTGCTCACGAGACTCTCAACCTTTGTGCATTAGGATAGGCCGTGAAAGGTGCCCTGGGTAATACCTTAATCGCAGTGGTGATTGCTCCAATTGATAAGAGTATTTAAATGATTTAATTTATTAATGTTATTATTGTATATGCTTAATGTATATGTTTGTTTATGGATTATGTGGTTGGAGTATGGATGGTTCTGAAGAATTTACTATATATATATAATACAATAGATGCTTAAAGGAACGGGTATTTTAAACTAGGTCTTGCTAATTGTTCTGTATTGTCAAGTATTGTCAAGTTTTAGTCAAAGTATAACCACCTTAAAATTTCTAGGGTCAGTTCTCTCCATCATAAATTCTATCTCAATATCTATTTATTGTGATTATATTTTATTAAGATAAGACTAGCGAGCCCCGTGCATCGTTCAATACTATGATCCGTTTGTGTGAATGTCGAGGAGAATTTGTCGTTCAGTCTATCCAGAGGCAGATTGCGCGTCATGCAGCGACTCGTCCCTACGAAGCTCGAGTGTGATGAGTTATGTCAAGCTTTTGGATGCCACACACTACATTCTATCTATTAATTGAAAAAAAATTTCGTGCATCTAACATAGTTGTATAGACTATAGATATTTAAACAATCTTATTTTTAGAACTGTCTTAAATTAATACACAGTGCTTGAGTGATATTATTATGTGACGGAAACTTCCATATTTAACTAATTATTACCTCCAATAAAATTTTATATTATATATATTAATATATATTATAATTAATAATTTTTATAAGCTCGGTATGAGATATTCTTAATATCAATTATATAAGCGTCTTTTATTTATAGTGAGACCTATCTTATACGCTTAACATGTGGCAACTGCCTACATGATCTATACTGTATATATATATATTATATAATATATTATTATATTATAGTACTCTACTTCAAACACTCATTAATTTAATACCTCGAACTATCTAGCCATAAACGTCGATAAAGATTAAAACATGTTATTAAACATATGTTTATAGGTATGGTATTTTAAAAATTAACGGTTATATATATTAGGTATTACGAGTATATTACTATATATTATTGAGATAATAATTATATATACTATATAATATATTAATTATAAATAATATTATTATATTAATATATATTATATTATATAGATATTATATATATAATTATATATATATATATATATAATATATAATATTAATATATAATATAGATATATATTTTATTACAGGCTATGACAACACCTACTTCTATATATAGGGCATAGAGACCCTAATTCATAAGTAGATATTAGAGTGAGGGTGTATACACACTACTCATGTATAATTCATAATACTTAACGGCAAAACTACGCAGATGAGCACGGACGCAGGCAAGTGATTGAGAAGAATAAATTGTATTCAGAAACAAGAAGAAGAATGAGGTAAGAGGAAGGAAGAATAATATAATACAGATATAATATAATATATTAGGTGTCTAAGGAAAGGAAGGATAAGTTCATCATACGCAGTCAGGTAATCAAAGCTGGAGTTACTCTATATCAACACATAAAATTCAAAGCGACTCGACACACAGCACCCCTTGTATGCATATCGAGGAAACTAGTATCGGAAATAAAGATAAATGTGATATATACGCGAGTTCATAATGCTTACATTCGTATAGACACCATTCCACTGCTATATATATAATAATAAATATATATATAATAATATAGGTACCTTATTAAGATATAAGAAGATTGTGAGTAAGCACCAAATATCGACTGTACTATGTATGAAAATTATAGTACAGGTGGTCAACGTGAGTCACAGACTATGTATATTTTGTCGAGAAGCCAGGGATCCAAATAATCGGTTTCTTTGTGCCTGTTGCCTATTCGAAACTACCTATCCAAATAGTATGACCGGGTATGAACCAAGAGTCACCCCCCTATACTGATATATGAGAGTGACAGTACTCCATACAAATAGGTACGGTAATTGAGTACCCATGTATTAGCTTGAGTATAATATGACAATAAGTTAGAGAAGTAAGGAAAAAAAAAGTCTCGCAGCCTAAAACAGAACTCCCATATTATTACTCATTAGTTATCCTCTGGACTTTACGTATAAAAGCGCAGCATACGTATAAAAAGCATATCTCTAGTGGCTAAAAATAGTGTATGTGATTCCCGAAGACATTTGTTGGTTTGGGGCCATGGCCCCTGTATCCCTCGCCCACTACGTGAGAGTTACTCGATGACTTTCGATCAACAGCAGAGATCTAGAGTAACCGATCGATAAGAAGATAGAAATTTAGAGAGTGTTCTTATATAAGAGAAATGGAGAGATTTATGTAGAAGTGTGTGATTATTATAAAGTGAGAATTGAATAATTTCACAAGGTAGATAACCGACCCCCCATATTACAACGGATATCTATAATAATAAATCTAAACGAAGTAATTAGAGAATCGGTGAATAAAGATTTAAGATACGTATGAGGCAATTCTAGTAAAGTAAAAGGATATGCGGAGCTGAATCCTGAAAATGTAAGAGTTTAAAAGAATGTAACGTATATCATATTGGCGAGTCAATCGTCAATATTAACGAGTGGATAGAGATTATAAGATTGATGCAATTGTGAGGAAGATCATTTAGAATGAAAAGTAAGGAATAATATAAGTAGAAGATGATAAAGACTAAAATCCACTGAATAAAGGAACATTACAACTTTTTGAACAGAAAAAGTAAAGTAATAAATAGAAAAATGTTCGAGCTACCCTATCAAAACAAATATAAGTCTAATTATTGATATATATAACTTTCCGAAAATTTCCGGA
>JABUQX010046350.1:0-2500 GCA_015478945.1 Trachelipus rathkii
GCGACGATGAGAGATTATATATATATATATAGTAGTAAATATATATATAATATATATATTATATATATATATATATATATATAATAATATATATATATATATATATAATATATATATACTGACAAAAATAGATCCGCAACTCTAAAACTTTATTAATTTATCTGACGAATGCGCATTGTAAATTTTACACTTTTTAAATTTAAAACTTTATTATTATAAACAGACATAAAATTATTAAAAATTCACTTCTACATAAACCATATATAATAATATAAAATAACAACTTTATATTCGCCATAGCTTTCGTCGGCTGTCAGTACGACCTCTTCAGGTTAGTAACAAAATCAGATTAAGAAGCTCTACATGTAACGCAGGATTCCAAAAAGATGAGGAGTTTAACTGATCAGGTGGTTGTTGGTTATTCATTTTATTATCGATCCTATTTGTGGTAAAAATCTTGTGTTTTTCATTATTAATTCTGTGGTGGGAGTCTATGTTTTACTTCTCCCGCTATTTTATTATGAAGTTGGTTTACTGTTCTTTAAAACAAGAATTGATCGATCATTTTTCTTTTGTGGTTATCAGAGACACAACTATAGTTTGCAATGGTTAATCATATCAATCTATGGTTCAAACTTCGCTCCTATGGCTGGGTTAAAAGCTGAATTTAGGTTTTCAGAGATTAAATCATATCTATGTTGATATTTGCAACTTTCCAAATCTATAGTTTCGCCAATATCTGTACACTCATAAAAGGGAATACTATAAATACATTACTTACCGGTAGCATTGTTAAATTTATTGGGCTTCAAGAACCTGTTTTAAGTGGAAATGTAGTTGATGGGATAGTAACAAAATTTATTTGGCAATATTTTTTTTAGCATAATAAGGAAGAGGAAACGAGACCTGATAATAGGTAATATTCTCGTTCTTGACGTGGCTGGGTTTATAACCAATGGTAGAACCTATCCTTTGCTTTCTTCAACTCTTTATTAATAATAAAGAACGGGTATTGCAAGGTTTCAAATGTTTTGAACAAAAAATCAAAAATCTTTATTTAACGCTGATGAGGAACAAATTCGCAATGCACGCAAAAAACAATGCAGAAAAGGGTACGCCAGTTTTTGATTTTTTTTGAATGAAAGAGAATACGAATGGTTGTAATTGGAATATCTGGCCCGTCGGTTTCCCCTATATACTGAAATAAGTTAAATTGTACCAACTAGAATGTCCAGTCCAACTAAGGTGTCGGGTCAGAGAAGGCAAAAGATTTATTTGTTAGGAATCTCAATTGTAATTGCAATTTATAAGTAAAAGAGTGAATAAACGCTAAATCTCATGAGGATTTTCTTGAAGGGGATAGCGCAAGAACAGCATCGTCCCGTACCCGAACAATGAAGATTTTTCCTGAAACAAAGAGTGGGGACAAAAAGGATTTCTCACAAAGCTCCCATGAAATAAATTACTGATGATAGTGGAAAGCGATGAACCCATACTCAAACCATACTTCTGTTTCTAAAAATTGCCATTATAATGAAAGAAGTTTTGCTCCAATGTTAGTGTTAAATGAAGCCTTGTTTAATCAGGTAAAAGGATAGGTAAGGGCACACTGAGTAACTTGTAGATGATGTTCTAATAAGGATAATGCCAACGGGACCGGTACGGACGTACAATGATACCGCATCAAAAACTTAAAAAACGAAATGTCTGTGGGCTGATATTTTTAAACTCCTTTTTCAATAAAATCCATTGTATTAGTAATAGGAGAGGTTGATATATTGCTCATAAGTGGTTGGCTGATCAACTGAAACTGAGAGAGAGAGAGAGATGGTTTGATCATGTGGAAAGGATGGATGATAGTCGGTTGGGTAAACGGATATATAGTGGTGAGTGTGCAGGGAATGGACCGGCTGGGAGACAAAAAAAAGTGGATTGAGTCAGTACAGGAATGCCTGAAGAAGAGGAATGTGAATTTGGCAGAGGCGAGAAGAATGGTGCATAATATGAGTGAATGACTGGGATTTGTGAAGGGGTGTGGTTGTGGCCCACTTGGTCCAAGGGATGAACCCTACATTGACGAGATGCCATAGTGAGGGTCCGTCACAGTCCCGTGTAGTCCTAGGGTGGATTTTTCTGACTGCGACATGTTTTCACTTAAGGGTATAAAGGGAGCGGTAAGGCTGGGCTTTTCTTTTCCCACTTGCGTCATATTCTTCTACTATTTTCCTGCTTCCAGTGCATGTGACGCACCTTACCCCCAGTCTGGGGAAAGAAGGCGGGTGATGATATATATATATATATATATATATATATATATATATATATAATATATATATATATATATATATATATATATATATTATATAATATTAATATATATATATATATATATATACATATATATATATCATATATATATATTATATATATATGATATATATAATATATATTATTTATATATATATATATTATATATATATATATATATATATATATATAT
>JABUQX010046350.1:20000-22493 GCA_015478945.1 Trachelipus rathkii
ATATATATCTAATAGTATATATTATATATATATTGTATATAATTTTTTATATATTATTTATATAATATATATTATATAAAAATATATTATATAATTAGTATATATAGAATAGTTATATATATATATTAATGTATTATATATAGATATATAATATATTAAGAGTATTTAAATATAATTATATAATTGTGTTTATAATTTACCTCCAGAAATAGTTTTTTGAAAAGTACGTTTTTTAAAATTAATTATATATCTATATATGGATATATATATATTATAGTAGTGTTTTTGGGTTGGTCTCGGTATTATATATATATATATATAGTATAGGTATATATATATAATATATGTCTATAATTTAATTATAATATATATAGTATTATATATAATATATAATAATATATTATATATATATATATACTATATATATTATTATATATATATTAGTATATATATATAATATATTATATATATATACTATATATATTATATTTTAATATTTACAAAATATATATTATAATATAGGTGGTATATATATATATATATATATATATATATAATATAATATATAATATATATATATATATATATATATATATTTATATATTATATTAAAAATGACGTCTACACCCTGCTGCTCTGTGCTTAAACGAGTATATTATAGAAATGATCGATATTCTTCAAATTTTGCAGTTACGATAAAGTTACGATAAATCTCTTTATTTTTTTTTTGGCAAAATTTGGTCGTCTCTGCAAAAAATATCACATAATAAATATAAAAGATTATGTAAAATTAACAAAAAGTATACAGAATCATTGCTATTGAAAGTATGTCGTTCAATCAATTATAAAAGTGACTGCCTGTCTTCTCCGAAACTACTGAAGGGAAATTATGAAGCCAGTATATTCACTATACATATTCCGTGAATTTTAATTTTTACAAGTTAATTATTTCCCTAAGCCAGCCTAGAAAATCTTGCAAATTCGACACGTCGTTAAAAATAAAAAATCAAATTTATAAATGACAACATTATTTTTTTTTATTCACATTCTGATAAATACACATTTGATTTAATATACCTTAATTTGAAAGAAAAACAATACCAGTAACCCATCGAATCAACAGTTATATTAAAGAAACTGTAAAGTAGGAAATAACTCAATATCTAATTGGATAATTGAGTGTTATAAATATATATCTATATAATATAATTAATAATATATATAAAATATATATAATGATAATAATTATATATATAAATATATATTATATTATATATAAGTATATATATTTAATATTATTATATATTAACATATAATATATATAATATATATAAGTATATATTAATATATATATATTATATATATTTATAATATATATAATTATATATATATATAATATATATATATATATATATTATAAATAGATTATAAATATCTAATTTATAAATATAAATAAATAAATACTAAATTATAAATATTAATAAACACCAAACACTATAACCATATTTATATGATAACAAAACTATAAAAAACAAGTCTACATAAACATATAAACTATCATATGCGTTATACACACTATATATATACAACACTACCACATATATAATTAAATTATATATATAATATGTATATATATATATAATAGTAAGAGAGAAGAGAGAGAGAGAGAGAGAGAGAGAAGAGAGAGAGAGCGAACGGCAGTATAAAAAAGTTATCTGGAGTCCGCCGCTATGATATATATATATAATTATATTATATATAATTTATTATATAATTAATATATATATATTATATATATAATATATATAATATATATATATAATATATATTATATATATTATATATTATATTATATATATAATAATATATATATATAATATATATATATAATATATATATTATATTATATATATTATATAATATATATAAATATATATATATATATGATATATAATATACTATAAATTATTATTTATCTGTTATATTGTATAAATATATATATATAATAATGATATAGTATAAATATATTATATATATATTATTATATATAATAGTTTATATAATAAATTGTATATAATATATATCACCTTTCTAAACATTATATACAACTGGTGTCATTAAATTAATATGGCATGTAAATTTCAGTTTCCTCATTTTCTCAGCAACAAATTTTTATGAGTATTTGCTGCAAAACTTCGATCAAAATTTTTTTGCCGATCGTGTTTTTTTTTTTTGTGGCCGGCGGGACTTCTCAGGGTCCCTCGGGACAATCATCACGTCCCGAGAAGGGGATAGATCAACTTTATCTCACCTTTGGAACTTTAATAGCTGTCAAGAGTCCGATGTTCTTTCCGGTCGTATTTTCCTAAATAAGGTTCCTGTAATTATATGAATAAGAAGGAAGGAGGAGGAAAAGAAGAAAGAAAGAAGAAAAGATCATATTATACGTTTCAGAAGACGAAAACTAAGAAAGAACAGGTTGCAGAAATGTAT
>JABUQX010046351.1:0-15000 GCA_015478945.1 Trachelipus rathkii
TTTGGTTCAGACATCGGTTAGTGTTGATTTGTTTGTAATTATATTATTAAAATTTTTTATTATTTTATTATTATTATTATTATATTATATTATTATATATTATTATTATTATTATATTATATTCATTTATTATTTTTATTTTATTATTGATTATTTTATTTTGTTTATTTCTTGTCCACCGGGTTTCTTCTTCGCATCCTGTTCTGAGTTCGATATATATCCACATTGGGTAGTAATAAACAGTCGTATAACAACAATGTTGGTGGCCTTATAAGGGTTATCAGGTCGTAGCGTTCGAATATGATGGTTATAAGACGCGTATAGGGTCTAGAGTCCCCAGAAGGTGATCCACCACCAACATTAAAGTATATGTAGTGAAGCTGAAACTGATTACCACCTTTTTTACGGTTTTAGGCTTGTTATCTTAGGTTTACGGGGTAAAATGACCGATTGACCAATTCGGACCAGCCCAAACCAAATTGAATATTGACATAAGAATGATGAACTGGGTAACAACCTGTCTGTAGATGTTCATCTTAGATGACCCCTGGGTGTAAAAGACTGTGGGTGCCCCAGACTGCGGTACTTCATCCCCCAAAATCTGAAGGATATGATCATATGACATAAGATAATTTGATATAGCAGCCTTTTTAAGGTGATGAATCTTAGATGTATCTTCGGGGTAAAATGCACGCGATGACCTAAATTACGGGACCAGCCCCAAATCTGAAATATTGACACAGAATTATGGAAACTCGTATATCAACCTTCTGAGGAGTGTATCCTAGATGACCCGTGTAAAATGACTGTGGTGCCCAGCCGGGTCCACCCCAAATCTGAGAACAGTACTCCATAACAACGAAACTGGATATACAGCCTTTTTAGGTGGTATCTTAGATGTATCCGGGTAAAAATGGATGCCCCAGACGGGGTACTCAGCCCAAAATCTGAAATATTGACTAGAAGATGAAACTCGGTATACACCTACCATATAGGGTACTCAGTATACATAATGGTTAAAAAGCCTACACAGCCTAAAGGGGGTCTCCGGACCAACTTAAATAAATAAATTCTATCTTTTATGTTATAATGTCAAAATTTACGTTTTACATAGTGTAAAGCATAAAATCACGTAAATCAGCAACCCAACCTACCCTCCTGACCTATTGTGAGTCTATTGGATCCTATTGATTCTTTATTTGATGGATTGATTAAGTCAATATTGTTTTTTTATGCTAAAATTGGTCCATGTTGTTAACATACCTAGAATCAGTAAATCAGTAAACAACCACCATCGCACCCCTCTCCTGAATTTGATATTGATCTATTTAATCTAAATTGGATGCTATTGGATCTTATTGATCTAGTTGATTAAGGTCAAAGTTTTTACTAACTAATAATGTCATGTTTTACATACCCTAAATTCAGTAAATCAGTAAATTCAAACCATCAACCCGCCACCCTGCTGACCAGTTGTGATCTATTTGATCTATTGAATCATTGATTTCTATTGATCTATTTATCTATTGATTAAGGTCAAATTTTTTTACTAAAATTGGAACGTTTTTTACATAAAGCTAAATCAGTAAATCAAGTAAATCAAACCACCCACACCTGCATATCTGTCCATCATGATCTATTGATCTATGATCTATTGATCTAGTTGGATTAACATTACTTTCAACGTCAAATTTTTGACTAAATTGTAACGTTTACATACCCTAAAGCAGTAATCACTAAATAAATCCACTGATCGAACGCTCCTCCTGTGCTACCATCTGTGAGTCTATTGGAGTCTATGGATCTATTGATCTATTGATCGGTATTGATTAAGGTCAAATTTTTACTAAAATTTCATGTTTTACATACCGCAAAATCGTAAATCATAAAATTCAAAGCCACCTCCACCTACCTCGCTGATCCGAATCTGAATCTATTGAATCTCATTGAATTATTGAGCTATTGATAAATATTGAATCTATTGAACTCAGTGATCTATGTGTTTAAATCAAATTTTTACTAAAATTGTAACGTTTTAGCATACGGCTAAGCAGTGAAATCACTAAAGTTAAACCACTATCCATACCTCTCGTCCTGACCATCTTTATCTATTGATCTTATTTGATCTATTGTGATTCAAGTTCACTTTCGAGTGTATTTTGGATACATAACATAAAATCAATTTCTTATACAAAGTTCAAACAATTATGCTGCGTACAAGTTTTCACATCAATAAGCGCTATACATGGCGTAACAGAACTAAAAATAATGTACAAAGACAAAACCATGACACTTAAACAGGAATAACTGTTTAACATTAACAAGTTTCACACCTAACATCACTAAGAGTAAACTAAATAACAACGCAAAAACGTAACTTTATTCACGCACACTTTGTCAAACATTATCTTACATAAGGACGATGTTAATTTAACACTAACATGGTAATAATAACTAAAATTTTCACTAACAGTGGTTAATATATACTGATAAACGATATACTCTAACATAAGAGGTTTCCCACACAATAAGCTAACATTATGTAACATGAACTAAGAAAATTAATGTACAAAGACAAACCTATCACACCTTAATCACGGAATAAACGTTAACATTAGCAAAATTCTCCACACTTAACACAGTAAAGTAACTAACATGTATGCAAAACGTAACCTAATCTTACTTTTTTCAAGCATATGTCTAACAATACCGATGTTAATTTTAAGCTAACCACAATATTTTAGCAAACATTATCATAAACCTTGTCGATATCATACTGACACAAATTATACTAACATAAATGTTTTCAACATTAATTAAAGCTAACATAGCATAGCATATGAACTAGAAAATAATGTACACGACAACTTAACACACTTACAACAAATAAACTTGTAACTATTAGACAAGTTCCAACTTAACAGCGGTAAAGTAACTAATTTAATACAAACGTAACCTATTCATACCTTTTCAAACATATCTCTAACATATAACGTTATTCTACATGACACAGTAATTTATCAAATGTGTCATAACCTGAGCTAACCTCATATCTAACGAGTAAAGACGAATAACGTAAGTTTTAGGCTTTGATCTCTTTTAACTCGTCCTCTTCATAAAATACCATCTCTAACATGAAAAATGATTTTTAATGGTAACGCATCTGCATAAGGATGCAATACTTCAATTATTTGACCTCTGCAGCGATATACTAGCAATGTAGCAGTCGATTCGGTTTACGATTAATATAAATGACACTTCGTTGGGAATAACGAAACTCCTCGTGAAGATATCAACAACAAGCGTAGAGATGCGGAATGCTCATCGTATAAAATGAGAAACATATCCATACTGAAGAAATAGTATATAACATCCCTTAAATGTAAATGAAGATTCTTCTTTCACATCTAAATAAAGTAACAATGAATATCGCATGTACGAATGAACCATTATCAGTTCAAATGGGATATATTCTTCGTTGACTAAGTGACTAAAGTTATGTTTAAGCTCCATTATTTGTATAACAAAAAATATGTTCTTTGTATGAACATTGCGTAAAATTATTAATAAGATTGCCAGAACTAAAAACATAACGTATCATAACATACCTAACACATTATGCACGAATAAACTGTTAACATTAACAATTCCCTGCTTATCAACGACATAGTAGATAACATTACCCCAAAACGTACCTATTCTACTTTACCAACATATATCCTAGAATATTAAACGTTAATGTTACATTGACACAGATGATTAAAATAATTTATATAAACCTTGTTAATTATCAGACAGGAGCAGCGAAAGTATGCAACGTAACAAAGTTTCCACATTAATAAAGTAACTATAAAACTGAACTAAGAAATATGATGTACAACGGACAAACTACACCTCTTACGTGCGAATAAACACTAACATACAAACTTTGCACATAACAGCAATACAGTACTAACACACGTGCAACGTACTAGCACTTTTTCAAAGCATTCTCTAACATATCAATGCTAAATTTACATTAACATCGTAATATGTAACAAAAATTTAGCATAAACTGTAATGATCATACTGACAAGAATAAATCTGACGTAACGATGTTTTACATAGCTTCGTAACATTAACAAAAAATGCATCATAACCTCGTCTAAATATCATGATCCCCAGCGAATAATTGCAAACATAACAAGTTTTTACATAACATAAAAATTACAAAATTTTTATGCTAACTACATAAAATGAAGTGTCTTTGAGTAAAATATTAACAGAAAACGTAAAATTACTGATTTTAAAAGCAAGTAAATCAGTAAATCAGTAAATCAACCATCATCCGTGCAGTCCACTACCCGTCCTCACGAGCTGTGATTATTGGCTTGATTCAGTCCATATTTCAATACATTGGAACAAACATAAGAGAAAAATATGGTTCTTAATATACTAACCTACGAATATATGCGCTTAACCAGAGCAAAGTTTTAGGCACACAATAAGCCTAACAAATCATAACCGCGACTAGAAATATATAATGAACAAATGCAAACCTAACATACGTCGCGTATGAATAATCATAACATCCTGAAAATTCCCTACTGATCAGGTAAGAGTAGCTAACAGGGGGTTGGTCATCAATCTCGAGTATGTTCGCACTTCGAGCATATTAGCAACAGGTAAAGCCGTATATCTAACAAAATCCGTAACAGTGACCAATCTATCAGATGGACAGCATCTTGAACTATGAGATTGACACTATTCATCAAGTGTCACGCGTTTTCGAGTATACAATCATTTGCCTATAATAAACGTGAATTAGCAAAACGTCTAGGCAAACCTGAACATTAATTCACAAAAACTTAACTAGGCTCACGTTTCTAACACATATTCTCAGTTAAACACAGTAATATCTTACAAAAACTCATATTTCCTAACAAATCATGTTATTTTCACAGGTCAGAGTAATATTTGTAACTAGTAAGAACTAACTACGATGAGAATCAGTTTCATTAACAAGAGTATCTAAAGCACACATACTTTCCGAGAAACCAGGGGGGATGCGCCCTTGAAGGGTGTGAATCCTGCGAGGGGATTCAACCCCTGAAGGTAAGCGGCTTATCATTCGTTATTCAGTTACATCATGTTACTTTATTGATGTGGAAACCTTATTATGTAGAGTATATTCGTTGAATCAGTATGATATATAACACTGTGTGATAAGTTTTTTTTTTTTATTTAGTTAATTATATTACATGTTACGTGTTAAATTACATCGTTTATGTTAGAGGATATGTTTGACAATGTGTGTAATAAGTTAACGTTTTGGTTGTTATTTTTAGTACGTTACTGATGTTAAGTGTGGATACTTTGTAATGGTTAACTATTATTCGGTGTGTTTAAGGTGTGAGAGGTTGTGTTTCGACAGTTATTTTCTAGTTCATGTTACCATGTTAGCTTTATTGATGTGAACTTGTTACGGTCACGTATTTGTTTGATCTTGTGTTATAAGAACTTGATTTTAGTATGTTTATCCAAATGACACTCGAAATCTGGTTGGTTTAACCGATAAGGGAGGTTTTGCTGCCAGATGTAGGGAGGGAGTTTGATGAGTGGTGAGTCTAGGATTACTGGCTTTATGGTATTGTAAAATTACAATTTTAGTAAAAAATTTGACTTAATTCAATAGAAAAATATAATTTAATCAATAGATCAATAGTAATAGGATTGATTGGTCAGGAGGTAGTTGGATACAGTTTGATTAACTGAATTTACTGATTTACTGTGTAAGACATGACAATTTTAGTAAAATTGACGTATCAATATATTCAGATCAATAGATCAATAGATAACAGATGGTCAGGAGGGAGGTTGATAGTGGTGAATTTAGTGATTCTGCTTTAAGGGTAGGTAAAACGTTACATTTTGTAAGAATTTGACTGAAATTAATACATGAATAATCAATAGATCATGGATCAATAGATCATGATTTGACAGGAGGGTAGTTTGGTTGGCTGAATTTATCTGTTTACTGTTTAGTATGTTAAAACATGACAATTGTTAGTAAAAACATTTGACTTTTATCAATAAGATCATTAGATCAATAGATATAAAGGTCATGGACGACAACTGGTCAGGAAGGTGATGGTGGTTGATTTACTGATTTACTGATTTAGGTATGAAACATGACAATTTTTACGTAATAAAATTTGAGCCTAATCAATAGATCAATTAGATCAATAGATTAATAGATCAATAGATCATTAGATCTATAGATCAGGAAGGTAGGTGGATGGTGTTTGATTTACTGATTTACTGAATTTACTGTTTGTAAAACATGAACATTTTAGTAAAAAAAAATTTGAACTTCAATCATAGATCATAGGTAGGATAAACTGAGAAGAAAGGGACAGTAAAGCATGTAAGGAGGGTAGTTGGTGGCTTGAATTAATGATTACTGCTTAATATGTAAAACGTAAATTTGAAAGTTGATAAACATTAAAAAGAATAAGAAATTTTTATTTATTTAAGGTTGGGTCCGGAGAGCCCCCTTTAGGCTGTGTAGGCTATTTAACGCATAATGAATGTGAGATAACCTTTATATGGTAGGTGTAGACCGGGTTGTTCATCGTTCTAGTCACTTTTGTCAGATTTGGGGCCGGTCCCGAAATTTGGCGCAAATCGGTCATTTTCCCCGATACATCAAAGGATACAACTAACAAGGCTGTATTATCAATTTCGTTGGTCTATGTCAATATTTTCAGATTTTTGGAGGTGAGTTACACGGTGGGCACCCACAGTCCATTTTTACACCCGGTCCATGCTAAGATACATCTCAGAAGGTGTATACCGAGTTTCAATCGATTCGTGTCAATATTTTCAGATTTGGTGCTGGTCCGAATTGGTCAAATCGCCATTTACCCCTGATACATCTAAGATACAACCTAAAAAGGCTGTAATATACAAAGTTTCGTTGTTCTATGTCAATTTTCAGATTTTGGGTGGTACTGCGTCTGGCACCTCACATGTCATTTCACGGCGGGGTCATTATAAGATACATCCTCAAAGTGTGTGTATACCGAGTTTCATCATTCTATGTCATATTTCAGATTGGTGGGGCTGGTCCGCGAATTTGGTCGAAATCGGTCAATTTTACCTCTATACACCTAAGATACACCTAAAAAGGTTGTATATAAGTTTTCAGCCTACTACAGTCAATATTTAATTTTGGGGTGGGTCTTCTGGATGCCTGAGACCCCTATAAGGTCTTATACAAGTCATCTTCGAAACTGCTACGACCTCGATAACCCATATAGGGACACCAACAGTGTTGTTATACGACTGTTTATTACCTAACCCATGTAGATAATATAGAACTCAGAAATGCGAAGAAGAAACCGCGGTGGAAAAAAATAACAAATAATAATATAATAATAAGTAAATAGTAATAATAATAATAATAATAGTAATAATAATAATAATATTAATCATAATAATAATAATAATAATATAATAATAATAATAAATATTATAATTAATAATAATAATACAAAGAAATACAACTACTAACCGATGTCTGAACCAAACCGACGCCGCCGGGAGCCGGAGCCGTGGAGCCGGAGTCGGAGTCGGAGTCGGAGTCGGAGTCGAGTCGGATCGAGTCCGGAGTCGCGTCGGAGTCGGATCAGAGCACAGACACTCGAAATATGACTCACTTCGTGATCAAATAATTTCTTCGAAGTATAATAATAATATAATAATGAATAAATGAATAAAAACAAACTGAACAAACCCAGAAATGACAAAGCGGAATACAGATTAGCACAGACATGGGACAAAACTTGTTCCCTCCCTTGTCGATTGACAGACTGTCGGTCTGTCAACCTCCACTACCTAATTATTCTATTCATTTATATCGAAAAAAGTGGGTGCGGGAAGTGTTCTATACTTACTATATAATAGTATATATATATATATATATATATTAGTATATTAATATATATATATATATAGTAATATATATTATATAAATGAAAGGTAATACATTTGTTTCATAATATGAGATATATATATATATATATATATATATATATATGATATATATATATTATATATATATATATATATATATAAAACAAATATATTTTTTATAATATATATATTATTAATAATATTAAACATCCCGCGGATGTTTAAAATCAAACATCCCGCATCCGCATACCGCATCCGCGGATGCGAAAAAAATGACATCTGCAGCATCACTATATAGAACACCGGAAAGGAGAATGTAGAGGAGGAGGAGGTTTGCCAGAATCCTCCAGGGATGGATTAGAGGAAAAGGGAAGAGGAAGGAGATTGGCTTTTAAGCTGGAGATTTAGCAACATAGCAACTAGAGCGAATAAGATGAAGAGAGGAAGATTTACAGAAGTTGCTGGAGATGTTTTTGGAAAGAGGACAGAAATATTTGTCAGCGCACTTTCGTTTTTTGAAAATCCTCTTTTCTCGTCGAAGAGTATCCTGGCAAAGATTCCGAGCTGAATGAAAATTAGCGAGAGTGATAGGGGCGAAAATTTTTCCACTCCCGATACGCACTGTCTTAGTCTGAATGACTAGAGTAAAAGCACAATCGAACCATGGATTTCGAGGTGAGAAATATTTATTCGAAGAAGGAATGAACTTGCTCTTCCCATTATCGATTACAACTACCACCTTATCAGCAGAGCCGAAGCGTCTTCAGAGTCAAAGCAAAACTCCAGTTAGAAGCAACGCAAAACCTTCCCCCCTCTCAAATCAGCCCAATTAAAATACCAGAAGGTACTTTTAGGGTAGCATGGAGCTGTTGGAGAGAAAGCAGTAAAATTAAGAGATATAAGGTTGTGGTCAGATCTACCGATAGGAGTAAAGATAGCGTATTTATGGAGAGAAGGACTGGTGGTGAAATATGATCAAGTGTGTTCAAGAATTGGTTGGTGTGATCAGGATGTGTGTAGGTTCCCTAATTAATTGCTCCAGATAGTTGAGAATGCTGAATGATTGGCTTCCTTCCCTCCTGGATCGGTATGAGAGGACCACAACCATTCATTATTGTGTACATTGAAATCCCACAAGTAGTGGACCTAGGTATTTAGGTGAGAAGCAGTAAGATACACAAAATAAGGTGGGAAAATATGTTCCTCTAGAGGAACAATAGATCAAGCACAAGATTATTGCAGTAGCAGAAAGAAAGATTTTAAGCTATTTAACATCGAGATAGTAGATTTGAGATTTTTGAGATGAGATGATGTTTACGTTAGGCACAAAATCCGCTTTCCAATCGGAAATTATGAAATAAATTGTAGTTATATATAATAAAAGAGTGAGACAGTGAAACTATAGCTAACTGGATCTCAGACAAGACCAACAGGTTAGGATGAGAGTTAGAGACGTGATAGTCCAAGGATTCAGAGTTAGAGCTTAAGCCACGGATGTTGGTAAAGTCTATAGAAAACCCACGCCTGAGAAATCTACCATTCGCTAGGAAATGATGTTTACAATAATTATAAGTGGTAAAACATTGTTTTTAAAATTCTAAATATGAAAAAACTTTAATAAGAGAACTTTAAATTACAAAGAAATGTCATAAATAGAGATTATATTCTTGTTTTCGATTCGAATTTTGTTGATTAATTTTAAAAGTAAAAGAATACCCCAAGATATCGCTTAGCAGAAAATGCATGGCAGACGGGGTAAGGGCCCCTCCTTACATAACCCTCCCCTCTCCTCCACTCTTTGTATAACCCGCTCCCTTAAGGAGTCCCTCCATTTATATGTGATATTTTCAGACAAAAGAACGATACTAGTCTTAAAATTGACTATCTAAAAATTTTTAACATTTAATTTTTGTTAATGAAATGCGATACCATTGAAACTTAATGTTAACGTCATTTTTTTATGAACTAAAAGAAAAGCAGAAATATCTGTTCCATTGAGTTGCGAGGCAAAGGACTAGGGTTTGATCCCTCGTCCTGACCCTAGGTAGCAATTACCTAGAATGTTTTCCCTTCTAGAATAGGAAGTGTAAACCCATGAAATGTAAACTTTTCATAATAATATAATATATATATATTATATTATATAATATATATATTAGGTATACTATATATTTATTATATAAATATTATATATATATAGTATATATATATATAGTAGTATATATAATAATATATATTATATAAGTATTATATAGTATATATAGTATGTAAGTAACCAGTACGAATATGGAGTGCAACATCGTGTCTATTGGCAATGTTTGCATGCAACATTTGCAATTTGCACGAGAATTCCAGCCGCGCGTAGCGCGCGTACATATGATTGTATTTTAATGTAAGTAATTTTATGTACGTATATGAGTTTATAGTTATATTATTATTATTATTTACCCTCTCTAACCTTATATTTTCTCCCTCCCCCCTTTTTTGTATTTACGTATTGTGCGCACCGTAGTGCGCGACATTCGAGTGTATGGTTATGACGGCAGTCATCACATTAGCACGAGATTCATTAACAACACATTCACGCACACAATACACTCCCGTTACCGCTGCCTTTTTTCTCCCCACCTATCTTTACCCCTACCTCTTAGTTGTGTTCATTGCCGCTACCCCCTTTATTGTTGCTCAATGACTACATATCACTCCTCTCTCTCGCCGCACGCACACACACACACAACACATTGTTTTCCTCGCGGCGCCCGTTTTTCTCCGCTCCGCTTGTTCCGCCGCTTCGCGCACCGTGTCTCGCTTCCGCTCTCGCCTCTGCTCGACGCACTCCCCGGTTTTGGATACTCGTTTCGTCTTCGTTCGCATTGTCATTGAGGAGATGGGGTTTTACTACTCCTTACTCCCCCTCTCTTAGTTCACGCCCATTTCTGATATATAGTAAAATTGGACGGGATGGACTGAAACCGCGTGCTTTCGCTTGCTGCATCACGGTGATGCAGGTAATATACGCTTATCTCCGTGCTAAAGCGGCTTTCAGACTTATTTTAAATGCATGTGTTATATAGAAATTTGAGTTCAAAATGTGTATTAAAATTTGAAATAAATGAATGAAAAATTATTCCCATACTGCTGAAGACTCTCTCTTAGTCATCCTGATTCCTTAAGGTTAAAGTAATCCTTTCAGTTCACGGTAATTCCTTTTCTCCGATATTCTACCGATAAGATTACGCCCAGGGCAATGAAAGGATTTCTTGACAAATTAAACTCTACTATTATATATATATATAGTAATATATATTAATATATATGAGTATATAGTATATATATATATATATAGTATATGATAATTATATAGTATAATATAATATATATATATATATATTATATATATATAATACTGCCATGTGTTATTATATATATATATAAGATATATATATATATATATATATATATATATATATATATATATATATATATATATATATATTATTACGTTATTATGTGTTATTATATGTATATTACTGCATGTGTAATTATAATATATATATATATATAATATATATATAATATATATACTACTATATATATATGATATATATATATATAGAGTATATATTATATAATATATATTATATATAAGTATATATATATTAAAGATAATATATATATAATACTTATATATATATTATATATAGTATATATATAATATATTATATAATTAGTTATATATATATAGTATATATATATATATATACTATATATATCTGCCATGTGTTATTATATATATACTAGCTAATTATATGATTATATATTATATAATATATATATATATATAGTATATATATATATATATATGTATAATAGTAATAATATATATAACATGCTCATTCACTGCAAATTCATCTCCATCTTGACACATTAAATTATTACAATTAATCATTCTAATTTTATATATTTTCATTTGAATTGTTATCACATAGTAATGAATTAGATGTATTGTTGTCAGTTGCGAATTTGAGAGAGAGAGAGAGGAGAGGAGAGAGAGAGAGAGAGAGGAGCAGAGAGAGAAGAGAGAAGAGAGAGAGAGGAGGAGAGAGGAGAGAGGAGAGATCTGTTTCTTCTTCTTCTTTCGATCCATTTTCTGTGATGATTCAATGTCTCTTCTCCATCATCACAAAATCCACAGCAAAATCAGCAGCAGTCACAAAGGCATTAACAACTACAACAAACACAGCAGCACAGCAAATCACAACAAACATCAACAACAAACAAAGTGCAAACCATTTAACAGCCAATGCCGATCACAAACTATCTTCTCCATCAGAAACCAGTAAAGCTCGGTATTGCAAGCAGAATCCACACAGCAACAAACCCAGCCAAGAACATAACAAACTACACAACACAAAACAACAACACAACAGACACTGCCTACAACAGCAAAAGAGACAAAATGAATTTTGATTCTACTCCAAAAAGCCGTATCCAATTGTTTTCGATTCAATTATTTATTTATTTATTTTTCTCTTTTTTTTTTTTTTTTTATCTCACATTTTACTATTATTATTATATGTTATTATTATTATTATTTATTATTATTATTATTTATATTATTATTATTTTAACTCTCTTTGATGCACCAATTGCTTTTCAAGAATACTCTTTTTTCGAGAGTTGAGAGAGAGGAGAGAGAGAGAGAGTAAGAGAGAGAGAGAGTGAGAGAGAGAGAGAGAGGAGAGAGAGAGAGAGAGAGATGTTCTCTTTACTTCTTCATCATTTTCCTTGTGGACGGATTCAATGCTTCTTCTCCATCATCACAAAATCCACAGCAAAATCAGCAGCAGTCACAAAGGCATTAAAGCAAAACAACAGCAACAGCAAGCAACAGAACAGCAGAACATCAACAACCAACAACATGCAAAACATTTAGCAAGCCAATGAATTAAACTCTTAAGACTGTAAAATCTGAAATTGAACCTTTTATTTATTTATTTCTCTGAAACACTAGCAAGTGTTCAAAAATTAAAATTTATATATTGAAAAGACAAAAGCAAGTAGGGTGAAAAGTAGTAGTGGTAGTCACTTTGCTAATACTTTAAATGAATGTTTTGTATCTTCATTTGCAATAGTCTCTTGTTCTCTTCTCTATTATTATTATTATTATTATTATTATTATTATTATTATTATTTATTATTATTATTATTATATTATATTATTATTTATTATTATTATTATTATTTTTTTTAACTCTCTTTGATGCACCCATCCCTTTCAAGATACTCTTTTCGAGAGTGATGAGAGAGAGAGAGAGTGAGTAGAGATAGGGGGAGAGAGAGAGCGAGAGAGAGAGAGGAGAGAGAGAGAGAGAGAAGTAGGATTGTTTCTTCATCTTCTTCTTCATCCTTTTTCTTGTGGAAGCCGTTCATGCTTCTTTCCATCAATCACAGAAATCACAAGGAAAATCGAGCATGCAGTCGAAGGCATAACCACAACACAACAGCACAGGCAGCAACAGAATACAGCAACAACATCAACACACAACAGGCAAAATCATTAGAAGCAATGCCATCACAAACATAATCTTCTACATCAGAAAACGTAAAGCTTCGAGTTATTGCAGAGAATCCACTACAGCACAACCCGCAGCCTCAGTGACCTCATTCTAAGCTTAACAACAACATAACAACAACGCAACAACATGCAACAACAACACACACAATCAAAAGAATCAAAA
This sequence comes from Trachelipus rathkii, assembly GCA_015478945.1. Lineage (NCBI taxonomy): Eukaryota > Metazoa > Arthropoda > Malacostraca > Isopoda > Trachelipodidae > Trachelipus > Trachelipus rathkii. The sequence continues at coordinate 13,698 of JABUQX010046351.1, forward strand.
CAAGAACAACACAACAACAACAACAACAACACAACAACACCGCCATAACACATAGCTCTAAAAAGAACAACATGAAAGCTACTATCAACCCTCCAAAAAAAGCTATGAATTTTTTCGATTCATTTTTTCCATTCTTCTGCCTCTTCCTCTTATTATTATTATTATTATTTATTATTATTATTTATTATTATTTATTATTATTGATTATTGTTATTATTATTATATGTATATTATTTTATTATATTATAATTATTTTTAAACTCTCTTTGATGCACCCATCCCTTTCAAGAAAACTCTTTTTCTATTTCAGTGTTACATGTTATGTTGGTGAAGAGAGAAGGAGAAGAGAGATAGGAGAGAGAGCGGAGAGAATATGAGAGAGAAAGCAGAGCGAGGTATGGAGATGTATCGATGAAAGTTTACCCCGAGGCCGATCGGCCTTGAGATAGTTGTTACGCACACTAATGAACATTGAAAACGAAAGCACATAATACAGCGTGGGTATTTATTTACGCATCGTAACATGACGTGTTAGACGCTGATTATACTAAGAATAGGATGATTACAGAATTAGAGCAAGTCAGTCTTCTCGTCATTGAATGTTTATAATTTCGCGTCGTGATAAGAAACAACTACAAGCAGCGTTATTATTTGAACGCCAGGTATGAGAGTTGAAACTACATTAATAAATAGTTTTTTTTATGGCCCTATTATATATATGATATATAATATATATAATAATTATAGTATATATGTAATATAGTAGTATATAGTTATATATATTATATATAAGTATAAATATAGTATATATATATATATAAGTATATATATTGGATTTATAATTATAGGAGTAGAAAATAATGATTGATATTATATATATCTATAATATATAATTTATCATATATTAGTATATATATATATATATATATATATATATATATATATATATTATATTATATATAGTGATACTAATATATTAATAAATATATATATATAATATATATATATATATTTACAATAGACTGGAGTCCTTTGCACCACAGCGCTGGTGTTTAATACAGGATTATTTCCAAGAGACATATGATGCCAGCGATGAGTAGTGACAGTCTAATATAAATGCTCTTATTACCGGAGCGTAAGGGCTCTGGAACCGTCCGCCAGGTTCAGGATTCCCATATGTAAGTTGCGGTTCTTTCACCCCCTTTCAAGTATTGTTCCTGAATATATATAATATAGATTATAATATATTATATAATTATATATATATATATATATATAATATATATATATATATATATATATA
>JABUQX010046351.1:22500-72500 GCA_015478945.1 Trachelipus rathkii
CACCAAATACACCATATATAAATATATATATATATATTATATATATTAATATATATATATATTATATTATTATCATATAATATAGATATAATAACTATAAACTATAATATATTTGTAGAAGGAGAGAGAGATGAGAAGAGAGGAGAGAGAGAAGAGAGAGACCGAGAGAGAGAGAGAGAGAGAGAGAGAATGAGCGATTTATTTTATATATTGAATTATTCAATTTTATCATGAAAGTAAATGGAAAGTGATTTTTTTTTCATTTTGTTCAATTAAGATTTTTTTTTCATTAAATGAAAAGTTTTTCAATTTTGTTTATTAAAATTAGCATTTTTGACGATTAAGTTCAAAGTTATTCGTTTACATATCTGTGTTTCAGTTTTGACCTAATTTTATTATTACTATTATTATTATTATTATTATTATTATTATTATTATTATTATTATTATTATTATTATTATATTATTATTTTTTATTATTAGTATTATTATTATTCGATAAAGATTAATTTTTATTTTTGTTTTTATTTTATTTTTATTTTATTTTTATTTTTTTTATTTTTATTTTTATTTTTATTTTTATTTTTATTTTTATTTTTATTTTTATTTTTATTTTTATTTTTATTTTTATTTTTATTTTTATTTTTATTTTTATTTTTATTTTTTTTTTTATTTTTTTTTTTTTTTTTTTTATTTTTTTTTTTATTTTATTTTTTTTTTATTTTTATTTTTATTTTATTTTCATTTTTTTATTTATTTTTACTATTATATTATTATTATTATAATTTATATTATTATTATTTTATTATATTATTATATTTTATTATTATTATTATTATTATTATTATTATATTATTATTTTACAATTTTTATATTTGTTCCTATTTTCTATATTCTTTTTATTTTTATGATTTTTATTTTTATTTTTATTTTTATCATTATTATTTTCTTAGTACCAAAGGCAAAAGTTTATGTTTAACTTGCCAGTTGTTTATTATACTTAATTATGAAGCTCCAAGTTGTGTCGCGCGGTCGCAAAGTTAGCTACAAACTATTTTTTTTTCTATTAATTCAACAAAAGTTTGCTAAATGTTCAACATTTCATACTTTTTAATCTTGCCCTAATTACACGACTCGAAAACTTAGTTGAGCGATATATTACTACGAATCTCCTCTTTATTTTCAAACGTGTAAAATTATTTCATAAATTATATGATTATCATAAATGTAATTATAGGATAAATAATGTCAGAATTTTTATGATCTAATTTGGGATTATTAAAATCTTTACTTTATGTTATAGACTATAAAGTGTGAATAGTAATTACCAATTAATAAATAGCTGAGGCATAATTTATAACAGTAAACCTAGTTTGTTTAAATACAGATGATACACACAGGTTTACGAAATATGTACGTTATACTGTGTAAAACTTCTATTTGCAGTACGTTTGTACATTTATGCACTAAGTTTTTTTTTTTTGCAATTTGTTTAATATCATGGTTATGTATATCTGTATGTAATATCAACAACTATTCCATTAAGTTATACATAATCATGATATCGGTGTGTATATCTCAATGTAAAATTAGCAACTAATACATACAGATGTATATAATCATTACATCTGTAGATATAGTTTGTAAAATCAGCAACTATTACATACATATATATATGATTTTTCATTGAATTTTTAATGTATAAACTTTACTTGTACATAATCAGGCTTCTATCTTCCACTAGTTTATTATATATAATAATATATATATTATAGCTTAGTCGAGTTTATAGATACATTTTAAATAATCTATTATAGGGTAAGAAAATCTTTATATTATGTATAAATATTAGTTATTTATATTTGATGCAGTTTCATGTGTTAATTATTAGATTCTTTGGAATTTAGGCAGTAGTAGTTTTCTTATGAGGTATCTTATTAACTTTTAATCAATTCTCAAAAAAGTTACACTTTAGTATGTAATATATTAAAGCGTTAGTAAAGTTTGGTACAGGAAATTGTCGTTTGAGAGTATATCTTAAATATAAAATTAAAATTATATTTACATAAGTTTAGAACCAGTTATTCATATGTAATGATTTGCATTCCTAGCTAATTTTGGCAGGTGTTTGAGGTATCTTATTTGTAGAACTCAGAAAAATTTACACTCTGGTGTAGCAATAAAACGTATGTGTTATTACAAAGAAATCTAAAGTGTTAAAAAATTATTATTCATACTAAACAAGTTTCATGTAATAATTTTGACTCCTAGGTAATTATGCGGGTGTTTGGGGTTTCTTCTTTGTAAAACCCTTAAATACTTACATTCTGGTTTAATAATAGAGCGTAGTCGGGCTTAGCTACCATTAAATGTGTTAGAAGAAAGAAATCTAAAGGTGCAAAAAATAGCACTTATATTAGACCAGTTTCATGTAATAATGTGGAATCATAGGTAAATTAGGCAAATTTTTTAGATATCAACTTTGTAGATTTAATAATACTCACATTCTTGTGTAATAATAAAGCCGTGGGCGACTCAGTACTTTGTTTATGAGTGTTATAGAAAAGAATCTAAAGTTGTTAAAATTAGTATTCATCATTAGATCAGTTTCATGTAATAACTTAAAAATAATGGAAAAGTTTTTAGGCAGGCGTTGAGGTATCTACTTTATAGAATTTTAAAGAACATCTACTGCTTGTGTAAAATTAAATCGTTGTCGAACAATAGGACATTTGTTATATGTAATAGGTAAGAAAGATATTACGTTTTAAAAATTAGTGTTTTCATATTAGATAAATTTTCATTGTTGTAATTTGGATTCCTAAGGAATTTTGGCAGGTGAATTGAGTAATTTTCTTTGTAGAACAGAGAAAGTCTAATTTGTTTAAAAATAGTTTCATAACTAAATCAGTTTCATGGTAATATTTTTGACTCTACGTTATTTTAGAAGTGTTTGAGTTTCTTCTTTGTAAAACTCTAAAAAATTTATAATCTGGTTTATTAATAAAAAGCGAACTTAGGTTACATACACTATATCTGTATGATAAATGAAATATAAAGTGGTAAAATCAGCATTCATATTATATCAGTTTTAATAAATATATGAATTGTAAGGTAATTTAGTCAGTTTTTTATTTATAAACATTATAGAATCTGCGGAAATTATATTTCTGGTGTAATATAAAGCTGTTTGGCGTACGTAACATTGTTTATGAGTTATAACAAAGAAATCTAAAGTTATAAAAATTTGTTTCATATTAGATTCAAACCTTAAAAAAGGTAATTATATAAATTATAAATCAAGTTTTTAAGTATTTATTATTAACAACGTAGTATTAGTGTGTTTATTTGTAGAATTGTAAAAAAATCTATTATTTATAACATCGGATATTACTGAAAATGAAAGCGTTGCTTACTATATAAAACATTAAGATACATTAATTATTATTGTCTCAAGTAAGTAATAAACTATTATATAGTTCTTTTAAAAAAATATGATTGTTCAATGCGTAAAGATTTAGCTAACTTCCAATTTCATTTAGGCGAAAGAAACTTGTATTGTTTTCCTCAGACGGCATCAAGGCATGGTTTTGAGTGAACAAGTACTGTAGATTAAACATAAACAAAATTTACATTCATGTAAGTCAATAGAAGTGTTATATGCGAGCTATTAAGCGGAGACCCTATGCTAAAACACTCAATACTATTCCAAACCGATAAAAGTAATATTACTTGATAATATTTGTGATAATTATGCAAATTTAATACGAAAAAAAATACAAAAATACAAAACAATATCGAATAGGGTGGGTCGATATTCCAGCTATTTCGAGTGAAGAGAAGAATTTATTTGTTTATATTTTCCCCACAAAAATTTGACCTAAACTGCCATAAAACCTTTAATTTTCAGTCTATTTCAATTTTTTTAGCAACTAAAATACGTAATTTTTAGTGCGTCTTTTAGTGCTTTTCTCTAGACACGCTCTCTCTCCTTATTTTAAAATATTGTTATTTTAACACTATTATTTTCTGAACAAGAACTTGTAGGAGGCTCTATGACAAGGAATTTCGACTATATTAGAATACGTCCAACACTCCCATGCCGAAAGACACCCCCAAAAATCCCTCTATTCCCAGAACATTTTTATATAAACATCAGTCACTTTAAACGGGAAAAGGTTTTCTTGGGACGCTTTCTGAAATAAATTTGATAGAAAATAAATCTGTTTATTTGTTTTATTTAATTTTTTTACTTATAATCCTATTCATATTAACGTGAACTAATAATTAAAATTGACTTAGTATAATAACACCTAAACTATAACATCTTTTTGGAAATTTTACTCATTTTTTTATCGTTTTCGGTACAAAAAAAAAAAAAACATTTTCTACCATATTAAAACATATTTATATGTAAATGTAATGTTTTCAAAAGTCTTATAGAAAAAAATGTTATGGAATAAATAGTTTTGTTGTTAAGAGTAAAAAGAACACTTACTAAGTATATATATATAAGTTCTAAATTAGAATTAGTAAATTACATCTAGTAATATGTACTATATATGCTATATTATAAATGTCGTTATGATTTAATCATTATTTCATTATAAACTATTTAATATTAATATTAATTGATAACTTATTTTATGAGCAAATTATGAATTGTAAGCAAATATTAGTGTTATATTTTATATTATAGTATTATAGAAAATTCATTAATTATTTACTATTTATAAAAGCAGGTATCATGTTGAATAAGTAACATATCGAACGGATTATTATATTAATTGAAAGCACTATTAATTATAGAGATATAGTGGTTGTACCTCAATCACTCATTTCTATTTGATTTTTAAGATAAGTACAAGGATTTCAAAAGCTAGTGGATACGACAGCACGTGTCTGAGTAAAACTGTTCCGAAGATGTCTTCCTTTTTTGGAGAGGCGCGTATCGGGACTAGTAGAAAGGCCTCTGCTTAACATAGATCCTTCAAACGGATGACGTACTTTAGTCGAATGTCGTGTGTCCTTGTTGGCGACGAAGAATTTTTTTGTATCTACGTCTGTACTTATTGCGAATAAAGATATATCTTCTCCACACGAGCATGTTCTGTCAGCAATGTTCGGCGATAATATCACATTATTGACTTTGGTCGCGCACTGCTTTCACTGTTAACCATCATGAGACACTCCCTGAAAAATGCGTATACCCCAGTGCGGGGAGTTCAACCAACCTTCTTTGTGTGAGTTTAAATTATGTTAGCTGAGAGATTTTCAAAGCAGTGATATGAAGCAGGAGAACGCTTGATGCGTTCTTTTTTTTGGGGATTTACGTGCATCTGTTACTATGTGAGTAAGCCTCCTGTTACATTTTGTGTTCATATTATCGGTGAGAGACTACTGCGTGTTCTTGTCGATAGTATTCGATCCTTGGAGCAAGTTGAATATTGTTGTTTTTACCATCTTATTATTGAAAATTGTTACTATCAACAGGAGACATATAGCGTATTGTATAAGAGTGCACATTCATGACTTATGGAGCGTCGATTGCGCTACTGAACACATGTAAACATCACTTCCCTTGAAGAATGCCTTATGTCATAATGCTCCTCCTAGCAAGGTATCCACCAATCACAATCCTTAAGCTGTGGATTTAATAGATGTATTCTGAAGATTTCAGAGAGATCGAGTGAGATCTCTGAGAGAAGACACTCTAGTTATGATTATGACAAAATTGTTTGAGTTAGGAAGACATCTCTTCTTCTTTTTCTGTGGAGCGTGTAATCTAGTGAATAGGTTTGGTATATTTGTTCCTCTTATCATGTTTAACGGCGACGCATTTGTCGAGGTTTCGAGTCCTGTCGCGAGTGAAAGTTTTTTTCTCTCTACACTAATATTGCAATTTATCGAGAGAACAAAGATACTCTTAAGTGCCGCTATACTGTCGGGTTTCTAGATCTCATTTTCGCAGAGGTCGGCTGATTGCTTTTTGTGGACCCAAGAGTCCGTGTCAATGAAGCATGGCGGCGTAGTTTCAGCAGATGATTCCATTCAACATCACAATTACCTTTCCTTCTAAATATTTTAAAGTAACAATTGCGAGTCTATTCTAGAATATGATGATAGTACGGTGAGAAATAATAAGGAGATATTATGAAACCTTCTCTTCGGATATAGTCACGTTTCAATTACATATTCTGTAGTACGAGATGATCGGAACTAGTGGTAGATGCCCCTGTATATTGTACTGCCGCTTTATGTATCTGAATAGAGTTATTATCAGTTCGTTTCTATGATATACATCTTGATGTCTCTAATTGACGCCGAGTCGAACCTACACTTTTTCTTTTTCCTGTACTTATGCAAAAAAAATTAATCACAAAACAAAATATTAATAGCACTAGATATAGGACAAAGATAAAACAAATATGACTCTAGGCGGTAAGATTCCGTTACCAAAAAATCCACACAAAGAAGCTGAGTCTTCCACACTGAAGGATAATGTTCTGCAGCTCTCATGCAACTCAGATCAAGTGGTGGTTGTTCTACACACTATTCCTCCTTTTTTTTCCTTGCCTCTCTCTCTTCTATCATAATATACTCTCTCTCCGATTTCAATCAGCCAGCGTATCTATCGTAAGCGGAAACTTCTAAAATACGCATACGAATCATTCCTCTCTTTTCTTTCTAGTCGTGTCAAGATCTGACTATGTCTCTCTTATACCCTTCTTTGCTCTACTTGTCCTACTCCCAGCGACGCTGTGGTCGATGGTTCTCGATCTCCTCGGTCTCGCGAGTGAAAATTTTCCCTTCATGTCGTCTTTCATTTCATACACTGACAAAAATGTTCAGAGAGAGAATTGCAAAAATTGCATTAATAGACCCATATCAGCTGCGTTTGCACCAGTGACGTGCCAGTTTGTGTTCTTCAACTGATCACTACACTCTGTGGATGACAAATTATTAGTAATTTATACGTTTAAGTCTCCTATCAGGCTCCAACCCGTCACAACGCTCTTCTCGAGAAATTATTGATTAATTTTGAATATATATTTTCGAGTTTACAAAGCATACTAATTATTATCGATATATGTTAATAGTAATATTATGTAATAGCTTCAGATACTTGAGAATTAGTAGTCTATTTTATTATTTATTATTTTATTTTCTGGGTGAAGATTTTGATATCGCATAATACGAGTTAGGAAGACCTACCAGCGGATGTTACTATGCTGTTTCTTCTATCTTCTACTCGCTCGCTGACGTCTGCATGTCGCATGTTTCCGTCAGCTTCTCGGTACGCTGATTGATAAAATATTTTTCTTCGATTATTATTGCATACTAATTATCTATTGTCGCATACATGTATTTGTGCCATTATATTCGGCGTTCCTGACTTTATGGTTTAACGGATAATATTTGCCCTTAGTAAAACTATACAGAGCTAACCCAGATAGAATGCCGTGTAGTATCCCTAACATGGTTCAATACGTTCTATGGATTTAAATAGTTAATCGAAGTATTCAAAGCAGTGATATCTGATAAGTACAAGAAAACTTAGTAAAACTGTAAAAGAGATACCTATTTATTTATGTGGTATGATCAGGATCGACTAAGTGGTGGATTACTTACTTGTCCAATTGTCTAAAATACGGTGACTATGCTGTATTTATGTTGATACGGTTCGAGTCCTGGCGCTAGTGAATAATTATATTTCTTATAGTCTATATTATTGGTATGCATAATATTTAGACTGCACACGTATAATGTATTGTTCCCATGTTGGAAAAGTGAAAGGCGTCATTGAGTGTGTTTATATACTTTTTGGCAAGTGATAGGTACCGTCCATGATAAAACTAGCAGAAGTGCTGTGTAAGCCAGTAAGGGGTTTTAAAGAATCAGACTAGATTGCATGATCAAATACGTATGACCTGCGCTTCGAAGACAACGATGATATCGAGAGCACGATCTTTATTATAAACTGTTTCTAGATATACCTTTCTCTGGTGTCTGTGTGATGTTCACGGATACAGACGAGAGAGTATACTTTGATGATGGGTTAAGAATAAGACATTTAAAAACGCTTCCTAGTACATTGTTAATAATATAACGGGTAACGCGTGTCGATGTGATTATCGAGATCTCATGGCGCGAGTGTAAATATTTATTTTTCATCTCTTATTATTATATAGCAAAATATTTAATCGACAACACAGCACTTGTGAAGCTGCACATAGTTATATATATATATATTATATCGCGTGGTACTTGAAACTTTGTTGGTGCCTACCTGTATCCTAAGAGCTAAACCCTCATACAAATGCCGTTTATAAGTAGACCTGACAGAATAGTTCCTATATATCTATACTTTTATTTACTGTACCTCTTATTCCAAGAACCATAGTCTTCACTACTATACATTATGCTAACAGGTTAATAAAGCATACCGTCATGGTAGAGATGACCACTCGTTAGTTCACACTTGTATTGCGAGTTTGTTACTTTTTTGATCAAATACCTTATAATGGAACCTTTAATTAGTATAGCTAGATTCCATTATTACTTCTTTCACTTCCAACTTCATACATCTATGCGAATATTACTACTTTCTAAGGACATCAGGGTCGTGTTCTTTCAAAAACTTGTAGTCTTTATATCTACTCATCCATTATTGTAAGTCGTCTGATGTAAGTATTTGTTGTAGATCTCATTCATGTTGTCCATAGTGCGTGTGGTGTCTGCTAGCTTCATTCTATGTGATCATTGATGTACGTTTTAGCAGCTAGAGAGTGTCGATGTCTCGCTGTTATCTAAAACTCATGAAGCTGTGTATGCTTTCTTAGTTTGGATTGGCTAGGCGTTACTTTCAACGCTTGTCTTATTGCATGTCGACTCGTGTGTGCGTGCTAATATGTGTGTTTGGTGCTCTTATGTGTGGTCGTTGAAGTGTTGTCCGTCGCATAGTCTATTTCAGGATTGTGGCTGCTCGCTATCAGCTTGAGTATAGTAAATAGTCTACGCATAGTATATATTGTGGATCTATCGACGATCTCTCAATACGCTCTACCTTGTATACTGTCTCATTACTTCGACACAACCCTATCTCGCAGAAAAAAATTACTTAGAAGTCTATTATATACTGCACCTTAAGTTTTATATGTCTATCGTATTTCCATACCTCTGATTCTTTCTCATAACTCTCACAGACTCTCCAAATTATATATATTATATAATATATATTATTATTATATATATTATAATATATATAATAATATTATTAATATATATAATATATATATATATAATATATATATATATATAAATATATAATATATAATTAATATATAAATAATATATATATATATTATAATAATATATATATATATTATATATTAATTATTATATAATATTATCAATATATATCAGTATATATATATATTATATATATATATATATATAATATTAATATATACAATTTTCACTATAAAAATATATACATATATATATTAATATGATATATTATATATATATATATATATATTATAATATAATATATATATATATTATTTAGTAATATATATATATATATATATATATATATATATAATCATATAATATATAATATATATATATATTATAATATTAAATATATATATATAATATATATATTAAATATATTATTATATATATATAATATATATATATATATATTAATTAATATATATATATATAATAATTATATGATATGTGTATTATTATACAGTTAGCATTAAATAAAGTACTCAAGGTAGTGAACAGGTAATTTAGCTTTATTATGTTTTATTATTATTATTATTTATTACATTATATAATTACTTATTATTAATTTATTAATTTATTTATTATAATTATATATATAATCTTTTCATTGATATCATCAAAGCCTTTGATATATATTATCATTTTACACCATAATAACTCCAAAAGAAAAATAATTAATTTTTCTCCGCTCCGACTTCCAACTGTACCGACCTATAATGATTTTGCACGTTGACGATTTATGTGCTAATAATTTCTGGCAATCAATTTTTTTCCCACTATTACTAAAAATTAATTATTTTATTGAAAAATATATTATGACTCAGAATCCGGTTCGTTTCCATACTACCGGGCCTCGGCGGCTCCTAAGATTACCGGAGTCTAGGATACTGCAAACTAAGGTTCTGCACATTTATGAAATGAAATTGTTATTAATCACGTATATCTTCTGGCAAATATATCATTTATTCAATAAAATAAATATATATTTTGGAACAGAATTATATAACCCAGATATCCGGCTCGTTCCGTGACTACACATGAGGTAATTCTCAGTGTGAATCTTAGCTATAAGGGTTAACTTGTCATTTCCATTTTCGATGGAACATGTTATGTTTCATATCTACCGTCTCTCGTGTCATTCTCTAATAATTACTATCCTAATATATTAATTATTTTTCTTTATTTATGATATAATTTCATTATAACTTAAATGCACACGATTTGCTTTTATAAATAGCGCTGCTCGTGTCAGTTTTCCTGAGTGTATTTGAGGAGATCCGGAGTCGCAAGTGATCCTCACTGACCTTTAGCAATATGTGTTCTTTTGGGAAGACTTATTCTTAGACACAGATCGGTTCACATACTCCTCTGTTGTCCTCGCAAGGTCGTGTACTGCAATTTAACTATGCTACTCTTCATCTACCATACATAAAAATATTTTATCTCGAGAAGATAAATATTTTATAAGCAGGTCTCCGGGCACATAACTCCGACTATATGTTTTTGAGAGCTCACTGTTTACCACCCTAGGTACGATATGTTTTATGGTATTTCTTGCGAATACATGAGTGTAGGAGAAGAGATATATTATTAATTTTAAGGCGTGAAAAAGATTTATGCACCACAAAATTCATCGGGTTATTCAGATTTCATCACTATTTACATTTATAATGGATAACGTTTTAATATTTCCTTAAAAATGTCTCTCAAAGCTATAAAGCGGTTTTTATTGAATGTGCATCACGTAACTAAGGTATCCGACTAGAAAGTTTCTAGCCTGTAGCGACATTTGAAATTTGAGAGATTCACGGAGCCTATGAAGTTGGACTTAAATACTTTTCAACAAAAAAAAATTTTAAAGGAATAGAAATTAATCTACCGATCCGGCTAACGATAAATTACACGAAAGTGCGAGCGTATCCGGATTCGGCACCACTAAGGCTTCTAAGACACTAATTTGACATTGTTCATACACGTCTTCCGGCAATTAATTTTTCATCTAAAAAAATAATTTCTGAAAAAATTTATAAACAGGATCCGGCTCATTTACTTTTCTCTGCAAAAGAGTCATGCCGACTCTGACGATTTGACACACCGGAAGGGCTACGGATGTCGATGCTATAGGATTATCTGCTGAAATACTTTTCGAAAATAATTTATAGGGTACGAACCGAAATGATTATTGAATCAATTTTCAGCACAATACAATTTTTTTTATACACAACTATTAAATATTCTACACTTAATCGGAACAAAACCAATATTATTAATAGGAAGAACAAAATATATAAGAGGAGAGATACGTCGCCGAATCGTGACTTCCACGAAATTCCTAGTTGCTGGGCAATACTTCTTGTAAGATTCTCATGTACATAAGAGTTAACAGGCCAGCAATGTTTTTTGGTGATAATTTGTCAGTTGAAGATTACATCTGCTGTCGCATATTACAAATCTGTTCTTCGAGCGATTCTAAAAAACACAGATGATTTCTATTAGTAAATAATCACAATAGAACGCGCGAGCATCACCTCCGAGCTCTCGGGTGCACGGCTCGATCCACTTGCACACTCTGGTGACCGCACACGACTATAGGAGATTATCATGTACTTAATATGATGTGAGATTGGGCTCAGACTCACTATCCGTGCAGCAAATTACAATTTCGAGACGCCATATACTAAAAAAAGATATATTATGTTTTTTTCTAGAAAATAATCCATATATAACAGGTATATCCGCTCCGAGCTCACGACTACCGGCTTACCGACACCGTGAGTCTATCCGAGTTAAGAGCTTCAAGATCGACTCAAGGTTCTTAGCCTATTTGGAAAATTTTACTAAGGCAACTGTATTCATCTATCAAATAAATTTTTCACTCAATATAAAAAAAATATTATTTTACTGAGAAAAAATAAACTATTACTATATCACCGGCTACCGATTCGACTCCGGCTCGCGAACCGATCCGATTTAAGGATTTCACTGCACTAATTTGAAAATTGTCAGCAAAGTCATTCGAATATAAAATTTATATTACATACTATAAAAATTATTCTTAATGAAAAATAATATTAATAACCAAGGAATAAGGCTCTACCGAATCTGTATCGAGTGGAGATCCTGAACTCACTCGATAAGTTTCATGCACATCTTATATTTTAAATTTGTTCATATATATACGTTTACTGGCATTTAATATATTTACCCTGATAAAATTATTTTATCTTTGAAATAAATTTCACTTATACGCCAGTAGTACTCAGGCTTACGTAGTCTTCCGGATTATAAACACGCTTCCTGTGTACTTCTTTTTCCATCTCGCTCTGTGCGCCTCTTAAATCTCATCTTCTGATCGGAGTGTACATATACATTCAGTGCTCTCTCCTGCAAATGACACTCACACTGTATTCATCGAAGACAAAAATGTTTTAGATAAATGGTTATGAAAAAATAAGAAAACTTATGTGCTAGGAGTCAGAGATGGGGATTTCACAAATATATCTGAAAAATATTTGTTGTTTAACGACTATAAAGATTCAGTATATGCTCTAATAACTACACTATGAGATCCGGTCATATTAACGGCTAGTGCTTTTCCGTTATTCGCGTTCGTGAGTGTATTCTTGGTGAAATCTTTATTTCTGCGCATTTAGTTCAGCATATGGAATCCAATGCATATTTCTATATAAATATTTTCATGCAACATGAGAGAGTAAATAGATTTATTGTCGAGAAAATAATGCTTGTGCATCCGGACAGAATTCTCACACTATATTGAAATCACAGTTCAACAGCTATCACAGCTTTCGGAATTCTCGCTCTTACACATATTCCAGAGCAATCTCTCGCGATTCCTTAGCCAACCCCTTCTCCTATTACCTTCGTCCGAAACCTCTTAAGGGAGCGTCAGTAGCTCGTGTTAATCCCCTCAAGCGTTATATCTACCTGCGAGTAACTTCCTGAGGAAGTAATTACGTTTTCAGTGAGAATTCTAAATTTTTTGTTCGATGGTCACTTTTCACCTTCATCTCTGGCAGGGGAAACCAAACCTTTGCAAACGTCTGTATATTAAAAAATGGAATTACAACCTATCTCACGAGGTTTTAACATGAACCATCTGATCAGAGATCTTAACGCACATGATCAGCACGAACACAGACACAGTACTCTATACGAGTGATCTACGGAATAATATGACACATAAATTGATTATCAATTTGTGAAACGACTTACTGGCAATTAATTTTTTCTTCCATCTGTAAACAGAATAATTAAAATGTTATATTACACATATTAGAAAATACATTATACTTTACACTATGAACAATTACAGAGATAATATCGCTGTGAGAGCATAACACCGGTCTTCTCTGCGCACGTTTTTACATCTCACGAGGGTACAATTCGGCACTGAATTAACCTTCGGCGGAACTATGTCATAACTAAAATGGTTCAGTGCACTACTTTGAAAAAGTATGGGGTTGTAGCCCACTGGAATAATTTGGCAATCATTAAATTACGGGAGTGTTTTCTACAAGAAATAAAAATATTCTATTCTTTGTAGAGTGAGATAATCTGAATTAGTGATCCCTAACCTGATCTTCTAAATTCGTGTTTACAATGAAGACTAGTGGCGTGTCAGCAAGAACGGCAAACTCTGAATTACAATTTCGAGACGATCTGAGAGGACTCTATTGTCTGAATAGCGCTGTCATCATAGAGCACTATCACTGAGATATACACGGATCACGAGCACTAACTAAGACTGCATGTATAACTAATTAAGAACACTCTAGATATTGCAGGATAATATTAGAAATCCTTTCAGTGGCCCGAATCTTTATTCTAAGCAATCTAAAGGTCTAGCACTACCTATATACCAATAATCCAATTTCTTCTCTCACAATTATACAGCACCACTGATATCTACTAATAGACGTCTCATTTACAGGCAATTGACCGATGGAGCAACACTCGCCGAATCCGGCACAAATCCCTGCTCCGGTCCGGAATCCGGGATCCAGTAAGGTTTTCTGTGTCTATCTTTATTTTTTGTATTATATGTCTTGTTGATTATCGTGTTCATTATTTGGATAAATTATAAGATTTTAATCATACACCAATAGAGAAAAAATAATTTTTTCGAGAATAATTACAATTTCAAATATACTACGGTAAGTTCATCTGACTTGTAGAGACTTACACAAAGGCTCTGTGATTAATCTGTGTCCGAGACTCTTTTTTAAGTCGAGGTCTATCTATTCTTCAGAAACATCTACAACGATATAACAGGCACTCACAGTTTATGGGAAATTGTAGGCGAGTGTTGTCGTAGTGTGTGTTGGATGGTTGCTTGTGTGTGCTGTGTGGGCTATGTGTGTTAAATGTTTTGTGCATGTCGTGTTAAGAAATGAATTAATTTTTTTGTGTGATAAATAGATCGTCCAAACTCTCTACACACGCTCAGGCTTATCCGCGCATGCACTGTCTCATCCAGGCTCGGCTAACACGGACTCTCCGATCTTTCACAATCTCTATCAGATCGCTCGAGGATTTCTTGACTAAAGAAGAATCTTGTCAAACTCTATTTCTCTTGTGAAAATTAGGTTTCATTGAATTCACGACCTTGAGTCGCATAACATTTATTCATCGCTAAAACTAAAATAATTCATTCTGATAAAAATTTAATAATACTATTATAACTATACCGTACTCGACTCTGGCTATCACGACTCTCAGACCTCCTGCTAGCGTAAACTTACCGTAATCCAGGATATCCGGATACTAAGGATTTTGCACTATTTGAAATCTGTTCTGCACGTCTTCTGGTTACCATCTAAATGATATATCTTAAAACAATAATTTATTCTTAATATAAATTTTAATATCACTACATCTTTGTCCTCATATTTGTCAGTCTCTAACAGATACTCGGATCTCATGCATAAACGGTTTCTAGCTACATATTATGAAAACTGTTCAGTATATATATACCATTATCTTTATATCTTCTCTGGCAATAAATTTATTCACCTAAAAAAATATTATTATTTCGAAATATAATTCAAAACTTACGTATGAGTAACGGCTACCTGATACTTATATTGGCTCACTATCTAGACTTCACGGAATCCGATATCCGTGATCCGATCCGAGACTACGGATATTGACACTATTTATGAAAATTGTATTTTACAAGTACTATATGTATCTTCCTGGCAATTATAAATTTTCACCTAAAAAATATTTTTTTGGAACAAAAATTCTATACCAGGTTCGGCTCCGTGTATTACTCAGTGACCCGGCTCCGGCCGGCTCTCAGTGCTTACACTATTTACGTATCTGTAGTAATCTTGATATATAAATAGTATTCTGCTAACCTGTTTTGAAAATTGTATAGCATAATTAATCTTCTGACAAAAAATTATATATATATTACTATTCATATATATATACTCGAGGCTCTTGACCTCTTAGTTTTTTTAATTTGCTTATATTATGTATTATAATTTTATATTATATATTATATATATATATTATTTATATATATGTATAAATATAATACGACTTATGATATCATGGACTGCGAATCATATACTATATATACTCGAGGAATCTGAGATACTAGACTAAATAGTAATTTTATGCCACTTATTTTGAAAATTCATGTCTAGTACATACGTCTTTCGTGGCAAACAAAATTTTTTCATTATAATACAAATTTTTTCTTTTAAGATAAAATAATTATATACTCTACAGAAATCCGGACTACTCGAGAATCGGCACCTATATATATATATATATATATAATATAATATAATATATTACGTCTCCGGATCCGTGGAGAATACCACGGATGACCAGCTAAGGTTATTACTTGCAACTATTTTAGAAAACTGTTCAGCACTTCTTCTGTCAATAAAATCTCACTCATAAATAAAAATATTTTTTCGAGAAAATAATAATCAAACTTAACTGAGAGGTACCTAGAGGCTCTGAGAACTTATTGAGCTCCCAACTATATCGAGACATTACTCGAGCTACCGATAATATATATATTACCAGATCCGATCTGAAATACTAAGAATTATGCATATATCTAATTATTAATTATGAAAAATATGTTCAGTACATATCTATATAATGATCTTCTGCTATTAATTTATTTTCTACCTAAAAAATATTTATTTGTAAAAAAAATTTAGATTACACCAGTAGCTCCGGTCCGTGCTTAGTACCGGCTTATTGGCGCTCCCGGTAGTCGGCTTAATTATTAACGACCTCCATGAGGAGCTTCACGAGGTCAGGATTGAAGGAAGTGACTACACCTTCAGTCATTATAACTGGATTCTCTCAAAATATAGACAAATAATAGAGAGTGAGAGTAAACTCATATTTGAAAATTGTTCAGCTGATCTTCTAAAAATATTTTTAAACGTCTATTAACTTTTTAAACACCTATAACAGAGATACATTTATAATTGAGAATAAAAAATCAAAATCCTTCTTCAGTGATTCCCGAGACTTCACCGTATATCACAAACGGTTCTACGATGATACTCTCTGCCGCTCTCGCGTCATCCGGTGCTAACCGAGTCCCCGGCCTCGGCGTCGCACACGGCTCCAGAGATCCGCGCATTAACCTGCCCGCGAGACTCCGCAGTATCAGTTTATTTCTGTGAGACAAAATTCTAAAATCTGCTTCACACACACTACATATCTCAATATTATACATTATAACTATAATGCTTTTCGAGATAAAGAATTTCACTACTACACGTCGCACCGAGGTCTCGCAGTGAAAAAAGTACACTGACTTTTCTCCGACTATGCATCTGACATACTGTGAATACGTATTCGAGTCTATCCATCACTCGGAATCCGGATAATTCCAGTGAATACCGATCCGACTAACGTGATTCCTGTATATCATATTTTATATAATTGTTCTTTCTCTATAATATAACTAAAACACATCTGGTATTATTTTCTATCTAAAAAAAAATTATAATCATGAAAATAATTATAAATATACATATCCAGACTCCGGTCATTACCTAGCTCCGGCTTACCCGGTACTCCGGGTCACTTACTATTTTTTACTGAGTAAAATCCTCAATAATAATTAGAGCTTAGAGGTTTGAGAGAATTAATGAACTAAAAATAAAATTATGAATATTTTTCATAATTTATATATTAAAATAAAATAAGATTATTTTTAACAGTTTTTCTTAAAATAAGGTTATAAAATGACTGTAATTGAACATTATTTTTAGGTCGAACATCTATATATCATAAGAATATACTTTATCTAAAAAATCTATATATAGAATTTTTAAAAAACAATACTCATATAAATACTAATGTATTAAAAATCAGGAGAGAATTTTTCTATATACCTAACCTTTATAGTAAATATAATATATTACAGTAAAAATGTAAAATAATTCACTGATATTTTGCTTTTAGCCTCGAAAATATTTAGGTATAGGTAACTATAAAACAATACTCATAACCAAATACCTTAGTTTTAATGTCCACAAAAGAAATACTAAAAGTGTTTTGGTTGGTCAATTTAATAAAAATATGCCCCAACTATGGAATATTTCATTATAACTATTACAAATAACATGAGTGTTTTAGTAGGAGTATTTATTACTCTTATATCTTTTTAATAACTCTATGATAATTTGCGACAAAATCTGCTGATATTTAATCTGTCTATAAAGCTGAAAGTTATTTTCACTTTTCTTTGGACTTATTTTTATATTTGCTATGTCTAAAGTAATTGTATTTACCATCTCGTTCTGGGATAGAGTTGTTAACTTTTACTTGCTGAGCAGTTTATTGCTTATTGAATTTTATTAAGATCATATTTAATCCTACTGTTTTTCTTGCTCTGTCTAGCTTCTCCCATACCATTATTTATTCTCTTTCAGGATCTAATATAAACTATATTATATCTCCATATCATTTATGTTTATACTCAAATCAATATAGAGTCTGATTACTTCCTGCAATACTGTGGCAATTAATTTTTAGAAAATCGTATCTTCCGTTGTACTCCTCTCTCGATTTTATTCTTATTACCCTCTTCAATTAATTTAAATGCTGATGTAGCATTTTTATTTATTATTATTATTTCACTGGTGAAAATGGCCAGAATTCTACATAGAATTCACTAGGTTAAAGGTCAACATGACCAAGTACATGGCGTTTAAAAGTGTGTGCAAGTCAAAGTACTTAATTATTATTAGGCAGGTGTTGTAGGTTATATTCTATTTGTAGTAAACTCAGTAATAAAAATTATACACTCTGTAAGTTGATGCAATATAAAACGTATGTAGTTATATCTACAACGCAAGCCTAAGTTGATTAAAGATCTGAAATAATTAGAAAACTAAATCAGAGTTCATTAGTAATAATTTATTTGAATCACTTCACCTAAGTATTACAGTCGGTTTTGAAGTTTCTACTTTGTATAATACCTACTTAAATTAATTACACATTCAAGGTTATAATAATAGAAGCGTAGTCTCAGGGACTTAGCTACCAATATATAATGTGTATAGTATAAGAAAGAAAATTTTAAAAGGTGCATAAATAAAATATGCAACTTATATATATAGAGATAACCAGTTATTTTAATAATGTCTCGACATCAAACAATGTATTATTAAAATGCTAATGTTTCCCTTAGTATATATTATTTAGATTATATCAACCTTTGATTAGATATTGCAAGAGTCTATCACATTCTGTTGCCCTGTGTAGCATGATTGGTTTCTAAATGGAGCACGTCAGCACTTGACTTTGAATAATTGTTTCCTTTCTGCTAAGAAGACTCTAAAATGATATTCTGACTTTGTTTATTCAAATTCAATGTTAAAACCGTGCACTCCACAGATAAGGTTATCATCCGTCTGTAACTCACAACCTTAAATTATATGATTGTTTTTGGCTAATTTGTGCTCAGGTTGAAGAGTTACTGTTTTTTTATAATGATGAACTGAATGAATAGTATTACTATATACCAGTAAGGTGTATAGAATAAATATGTTCGAGATGAACTCATTAGATACCTAATATCCGCTTGTCTTGTTTAAAATGTGGTAAGAAAGGAGTAATTTGACGTAGTGGAAAAATTTATGTTCTATATTAGACTTCATATACTTTATTGTACTCATCTTGGATCTCCTCTCACACTATTGTGTTGAGTGACAGGTATGCTTTTAACGAGTAGTAGAGTATCTTTTGCTGTGGTATATTTGAGAATAGCAATGTGAACAAATATCTTACTCTAATATAGCTAAATACAATGAGTTTTTTCGATGATCTCTTATACACTTCTTTCTCAGGTCTCTAGTTGTATACTGAATATTTAATCACTTATGCTTAAATTTAAGAAGCAGTCGTAGTTTGGTGAGAGTTTCTTCTTGTAATAGCGCATCTCGCTATAACAAATTATATTCGGTTTAATATATACATCCTAAAAAATAGGTGGATGACTTGATCTAGCTCTCCATTCACAATAACTATCCTAGAATCAAATCAGTAATACTATCGAGAGTACATCCCAATTATTAGCATCTCACAATCTAATTAGGACCAGATTTGCAACTTAATAAAAATATCGACTACACTTATCATGGTTATATAATTGAAAGATCTCCTAGTCACTCATCAAAGTTTTACAAATATCTATTGGTTTGTTATATATTGCTGACAGAAAGTATGGTTGCTTTGTGTAGTTAATAATATAAAACCGTCTCATTAATGAGTGCTTTAGTCTTACCTTATTTAACTATAATTGGGGCAAGGGTAAATAGATTATTGTTAAAAATTTACAAACTATATACGTTTGTGAAAAGAGTTCTTTACACTTATTTAGATACATTTCATATTAGTAATAATTTAGTACTCTTCGGGCATATATCATTTCATCATATTTGATATGATAATCTATATACTTTGTGTAAGATTGCTATTTAAATATGTATTCTCTGGTCTAAACATTATCATTCAGATATATCTCTGCATGAATCATATCAATCCTTTCTTGGAAGAGCATTTAATAATTAATTGCTATATAAGTTAAACAAATACACCTAATATAGCGGTTTTTTCATAGAAAGATAGCTTTCTATCATCATCTCTATTACACCATGCCATGACAATACAGTTACTTGGATCTACATCATCATGGGGTAGAGTTCGAGTTGAGTGTCGTAGCTTGAGGTCTCTGCCTTGTTAAGTAACGATTAAAAAAGTTCAAATCATTCTCATGTTGCTAGAATTTACCGAGCGTGCGTGTAATGCGATCTAGCGCTCTATTCGAGTAGTTAGAGTTCATGGTGTAATGTCACTAGGATTATTATAATCGAAATAATAGCTAACTACACTAGCGCTTCATCTGAATAAATCAGTTTATGTAATAGAGATACTCTAACTTACAAATTCCTATCTGTATATACTTGACCGACTGCAGGTGTTGTAGGTATATCTCCACATTATAAAAATCATCATAATATCATAATTTTAACAATACTAAGTTTACTGTAAACACCAATATACGACGCAGATGCAGTCTTACACCTGAGAGCACTCACTTTAACTTGTATATGTTATACTATGTACAAAAGAACATTCTCAATTAGTAGACAAAAGATTCAGAGCATTATTCGTACTCAGACAGAGTCTTCATGTTTCACCTTATTAATCAGTCCATCTATGGACCTATCTTAATGTATGGCAGAGTGCCATTTTTAAGCAATTATTTTTTGAGAGTATTATTCCAGCACATAGCCTATACATCAGGAATTGCTATTCTTTTTATGTCATGCTCATGTGCTTCAGGCAAATTTGTAGCTTGTTTTTAGAGTATTTTTTTATTATCAAATTGTTAAATCTTGACTGTATCTGCTAAAGATAGATTGAAGTTTTAAAAAGCATTAACCATTTATAAGATGAATATATATTTATATAAGAAAGCTTGAATAAATCGTTTTACATAGGTGTTTATGTGAAGGTTATATCTAACTTTTTTTAGAAAGTCTGTAAAAAATAGATTAATATATATATTATCGGTACATTAATTGGCAATATATTATAGCGATTTTTATCGATATTAAAGGTATACATTGTATAAATTATGTTAGTGGTAATCAATCGGGTACCACTCCGTTAACTTTAATTATTATATTATGTAATATTTTATTCCACTTGACCAACTGTAATCATTTTCTTCTTATAAATTAGATATAACTTTCTAAAAAAAATATTACTCATATTTCATGGTATTGATAATTAAATGCGAAGTCGATAACTTTAAGTATCATCGTTTTATGTGTTCTATACAAAAGAAAGCTTAAAGATTATTATAAGCAAAAAATTAGTAATAATTACATACTAAATACATATATGCCATAGGCCTGGTAGGTCTACAGATTTTAAGTATGTCAATGATTAGTTTTTTAACTTGAGAACTCTTAAATAATATATATAATTTTATTTGTTTTATATTATAAGCATAGCGTTATAGAGTTGAGACTTGTACATCGCTTATAATATGTAATAAAACAAGGAATACTGAAATTCGAATGTAAACATTACATATATATAAATAAAATTATATACAATTTAATCAAAATATAAATATTAATAAAATCCTAAGGTAATTATATAGCCTAAGTGACTTATATCTCACTTTTTGATGAAAATCGCAAATAATTTATAATTTATTTGATATGTATATAATAATATAATTGCGAAGTTGCGTGTGTAGTCGTTAGAGTGATGTATCTATTTGTTTAGCGTGGAGATATACTAAAGACGCGCCAAGCCTTTAATCTCAGAGAGTTTAATCTAAAGTATGTAAATAATATTATAATTATTATTAATTATCATTTATATAATTATTATTATTATTACTTATTATTCAATAGATATATTTATATACATTATTAGACTTTACGAGTAACATCTAGGCGTAGCAATGTTTATTTTCTTTATTATGTAATTGTGTATTATTAACTTTGATATATGAATTTACATTCTGGGAATAGAGAATAATATGAAGCACAAAAATGATTAATTGCGTTCAATAAAACGATAAGACTCACTATCTTAGAGATGTTGATATTTATTTTAAGATAAATTTTATAAAGCAAATTTTTATATATAGAATATCCTTTCTATCCATAAAATATATACAATAAAAAATTAAAGTTTTTAGAATTAATATTATATTTAATTTAAAACGATATTCTATTTCAGTTTCGAGGTATAATATTGGCTATTAATATTATGTGTGAGACCCTTCTAGACTGGCTTTACGTTTATTTTGGAGGTATTGTGGGCTTAGAGTATATTTACTTTTTGAGAGACCAGAACTGATAAATGGCGGAACAATAATGCTTTCATCGCTGTGATTTTCAGCACTTATATAGAATTCTCATAAGTAGATAGCAGTGCTCGAGCACATTGCTCTTTATATCTTAACTCTTGAGCTCGACGATTTACAGCAAATATTAGTTACAGAAAATCTTGATTTTAGATATATTTATATATCTATTCTTTTATATAAAATTATGTTTTAATTACCATTTCTCAGTTTTTTTTTCTTTTTTTTTCCTGTATAGCAGGTGTACTTCGTCTCATCTTTCTCTTCTATTATCACTTTTTTTTCTTTTGAACAGTTTCAAAGCAATGACCGATTTTGAAGCAACAGCTACTAAAATGGTTTGAAAAATGAAAAACTCATATTTATTTTGTTCATACTATCGAAGGTAATGAACACTTTTCAGGACGTTGTATTGTGGAGATCACTTCTTCATTTAGGAGCTACTCATGTAGTTTTTTTTGTGAGTAAGATGATCATAACAATTTTGACCTTTTGAGAGTGTATTGATAAAATTTCAAAGTAAATAATTTTTGACATATTTTTTATTATTTTTATTATTATTATTATTTCTTGATTACATTTTTTATTAATTTTATTTAGTCATATAAATAATATTTAACTATAAGTCATAAAAAGGTGTAAATTCAATTTCTTTTCCACTCGAGATATCAATTTTTATTTTGATGAATATTATTGAATAGAATAAATAAATTATATCGTACTATCATTCAACTTTTCATAAGTGTTCATTATACGAAAAAGTGGAAAATAATTATCTAATAATAACATACATAGTTTATGTATAGATAAAAGTGAAAGTTACGATAATTATATATTTTTTTCTATTATTACATTATATATATATAATCTCATATGAATTTATCAGAGGCGAAATTTATAGTTGGTGAGATAATACATACTTATTATTAACTTAATAATAATTTATTAGTAATAAACAAAAAAATATTCTTAGAAACCTACCCATATTTTAGAGAGAAAGAAAAACTGTTGCATATAATACTAAAAAAATAAAACCTAATAAAATTAATAAGTTAATACCTACAACTACATAACGTCTCGAATTTTATCATAGTTGATTAAGGTAAGTGAACAGGAAAGAGAAATTATGACAGTTTTTGCATTTTTCAAATTATTAGCTGTTACAAAAATTTAGAGTAATACCATTGAGCTATGAGATACTTAGTTTAAAAAATAATATTAATTGAAATATTAGGTAATTAGCAAATGAGTGAGTATAATAATTAATTTGAAATTAATCCACGCTTCATTTTCTATTTAGTTCATGGTGACCTCAAACTCATAAACCTTTATTCAAAATAAACTTAAGAAAATATATTTAAATAAAATAGTTTAAAGAAAAAATATAAAAAATACAAATTATAGATTTAAAGTTATAGGAGAAATAATAACTCGAGAAAACGGCGATTTGAGAAATCAGAGAGTGTAAATGTTTTAGGTGTCCACGAAAAGCTAGTGTTTATAAATATTTAATTGGTCTTAAATATACCAACCCCAGTACAGCACATGGAATCTTTGATTGTTGCCTTTCTTTGAAAATTTTGCAATGATCAGAGAAAGTTCGCTGAGATAGGTAGACTCAGTTTTGGTCTCATATGCGATGCACACTCTAATAAAGAGTTACATAGAAGCTGTTTTTTTTGTGAGAGGCAATGAGATTTATACTATTCCAGTTTTTTGTGATGATACTGATTTCTGAGCGTGTTCTACTCACAGAGCTTCTACAAATACATCGTTAACTCGTATTAACACCGCTTTTGAGAATATCAAACGTCTTGACTCGCTCGTCGTGTTGTTCTATTATATTAGTTAACTATGAGGAACAACGATTGGAGTTTGTAAAATTGACTTGGAATTCTGATTCCATACATAGAGAGTACAAGGATTAATTCACTAATAGAGTTACTCCTTTCACACTGACATATATTGAATAGGTCTTTAGTGTTTTTGCATATCTTTTTCGGCTCGTGAAACGAATTGCTCATCTCCAACGTGGCATCATCTCAACGAACAACTCAGAATAAGACGAAAAATGTTGTACGAACTAAAAGGTAATTGATGTACAATACTTGGCTTCTATAAACATCATTTGCGGTATATATGCATCATAGTTTATATAAAGTAGAGATGTATATTGTGCTCATCCTAAATTTTAGAAAAAAAAATTGGATCATAAGAAAGAAAACACATTGCTGCAAATCGATTTGATGGAAGCTTTTTCGAAATATTGGTTAAAACATTATTATCTATCTCAATTATTTTATTTAGCAATTATTTCTTCCAAAGCCAATCTTCAGATATATTTTTAATAATTATTTTTTTCCCCAGCTAATATAAATTGGATTGAGCTTTGACATATTTCTTAAGATTTTTGTATTATTACTTCAAAAATTTCAATATTATTATTATTTCATCCATCAACTCAAGGTAGACAACGAACTTGAAAAGAGTATAAACGAGTCAGAATTAAAGGTCTGACAAAGTTTCAATAACATTTGTAATCGCTGCACGAAAAGTAAAGGGCTAGAAATTAAAATAAATTATCTTAATAAGTTATCTCAAATCCTAATACCATCAAATTTGTATTACTCATATGAAACAATATGCGAACTTCAACAGATAACGGCAGCTCACGGTCACTTAGGGTTCAAGGTTTTGAGGAGTAGTGTACTTATAACTTTGTGAATAGCTCGAAGTGTCCGTGCTTTGATGATCACGTTTTCATGTATTATCTATTTAACTTTTATAATTTTACATATTTAAATTAAAATTAATATATTAATATTTTAATCCTTATTAATAAGTAGTAAAACAATTAATATTTAATATATAATTATAAAAGAATACAATATAAATTTATTGTGAGTACTATATAAAACAAGTATGAATTTACTAATAATTATTATACAAAAATTAATTCAATTTTAAAATATCTGAAGAATTTCAAAGGAAATTTGACAAAGGTTAATATCAAAATTCATTTCAAATATATTATGTATGTATGAAAATCTTCATTAGTATATGAAGTAAAAAAAGAAAAAAACGTTGGGATGTATTTTTCCTGTGTCGGTGATGGAGTTATTTGTTACGAGATATATAATATTAATATTTTATTTTCAGTTATTATGAATGATTAAGGTTCTATCAATCTTTCGCGGTATAATAAATGCTACTAATAACACACAGGCTTTACATCCGCATAAACAGATTAATAACAAAATATTCATTATTTTGAAAACTAAATTTGAGGTGTCAAAGGTTCTCTGTACACCTTATTTATTCATAATAGATAAGTATATTAGCTCTTAAAATAAATGAATTTTAGGAAAATAATAAATGTAACTATATTTATAAAATTAATTCAGTATTATACTTAAAAATTTAATTGCTAGAGTAATAATTGGAGCTTTTATTCACAATAATAATACTAATTCATAATAATAATATTATATTAATATAATAAAACAGAATATATTATATTATAAAAATAATAACTATATAATATATAATTAATTAATAATATTATATACTATATAAATTATATTAATTGCATCGATTTTTTATGCTTATTCTTTAAAGAACAAATGTTAAAATGCAAAATCAAAATCCAAAATCAAATTTTTTTATATCCACAGGATAATACTGTAGGCTACTTGCTGACGTTAATAATACTATATCTTAAAGGAGATTAGTAATTGCAGTATATTTTAACATTTTAATACTATTAATTTCAGTATTTAATTTCCTAAAAATTTCTATTTCAATAATCCGAATGGGGATACTGATTGCAATACAACAGTTTTGTGCATTTTATAAGCCCGATAAACACAATAACATTATCATTTCTTATAATTTATCATATAGCTTAATTAAAAAAATTGCATAATATAATATAATATATTTTTTTAAAGTATGAAGTAGAGATAAGAAGAGGAAAGAGTATAACAGAGAGTAAAGAGAGACAGAGAGAGAGAGGAGAGAGATAAGAAGAGAGAGAGTGAGAGAGAAGAGAGAGAGAAGTAGAGAGAGAGAAGAGATAAGAAGAAGAGAGAGAGAGAAGATGAGGTAAGAGAGTAGTAGCATAGAGAGAAGAGTGAGATGAATGTAAGAGGAAGAGTAGAGATGAAGAAGAGATAGAGAGAAGAGAGAGATAGAGAGTAAGAGAGATAGAGTAGGAGAGATAGTAAAGAGATAGATGAGAGAGAAGAGAAGATGAGAGACGTATTAAGAAAGATGAATATAAGAATAAGAGAAATTCCTCTATCCTTTCTATAATTATTATAAAAAGGAATTAATATGTATCAATAATATATAATTATTAGTATTATATTAAATAATATGTGTTCCGTATGTTGAAGCGTTGAAAATAAAGCTGCGTTTGTGCGCTATAAGCTACATTGCAAAAATATGCCAGATTTATAATGTATCTAGATGGAAGTATTCTGTTTCATATGAGTCAGTATATTTTAAAACAGCTATATTGACCTATATTAATTACCGACGTTTTTCAGGGCGTTACAAACGTCGAGTGTATATTAAGCGCTCGTAATGGATTTAACTCGTTTTGAAGTGTATTTAAAATAGCGAAATAAATTATAATATATATATTAATTACTATATATATATATACTATATGATATATAGTATATATATTATATATATAATATATATATATATATATAATAATAATATTATATATATATAATAATTATTAATATTAATATAATATTATAATATATTATATTATATATATATATAGTATTATAATGTGTGTGTGTAGTGTGTATAGAAACTCTTAAATTATCTTACAGTGTCCTTACTTATATAATTTAATTAATTAAACATTATGTACTTATTAATATTTATCCAAATAATATGAACATTATTTTTAAATTTTTGATTATATCTCCCATACCGGTTTACCCAATAAATAAACTTAATCAGCTCCACGCAGATCTTTGTGAGAGTATGAGATAAGAATCATTCATACATCAATTTGCGTCTGCAAAGCTACAATCATAGCGGCAGAACCTGACAGGTCAATAGGATAAGAAACGACTTTGAGAGGACTAATTAGATAATTCTAAAGTAAGAACTATCAACGTAATTCAATTTATTTTTGTATAACAACTTTCCATTAGAATGATCCATGAATAAGATACAGAACAACTATATTGTTTTAAATATTAAATATTATAATATTAATAATTTAAATATATTGCTTATTAATATAAACTATTAACTTAATAATCCTGTTATGTCATTAAAATCAATAACCTGCAACAATATTAGCATTGTACATGTTTACCTTTACAATTATTATCTAACTATATAAGTTCAATATAGTTATTAGACATTACATATATCAGATCAGTGGTGAGATATGACATAATAGATGCTGTTTAACCTATATAAATTTAAATATATGTATATTTTTTAGTATATAATATTTTAATACCTATATATTATAATAAAAAATTTGTCAAAATATATATAATAATAATCATTTATTACATTGCTAGATTTCTCCCATTATTATCAGTTTTATTTTATTTCCTCAAAAATAAAGAATATTTATTCAAATTCTCTCATAAAAACTTACATAAAAACAGAAATAAAGTCCATTATACAGAAGCGCCTATCTCCCACACCCAAAACAACAAAAAAACCGCTGGCTTTCTTTTTGTGTGGTCTGATCCCAGGGCTTTCTCTAGTCCAACTGCCCTATTATACAGTCACGCGCAATACATAGGTTACTAAGACGATTTCTAAAACGCATCATATGCTAAAACAAAGAGTAAAATACTTACTGATTATCGATATAAAATCTTGTACGATTATTAACCTGAGCAATTGGCAGATACACTTAATACGACAGCGTTAGTATTTTCTTAGCAGATCTCCATACGTAAGATACACATTATATTATAATTTATTATATAATTTTATTTTATATAACATGGAGAAAAATTCATTTCTGATAAAAAAACTGAGACAAAGATTTACAAAACACACATCTTGGCAGACCATCACATCACTTATACAACTATAAAGGTGGTGATAAGAGAAAGAGGAACATGTTGATTGCGCAACCACTCTCCTAACTCTCTCTCTACTCTCTCTCTCTCTCACCTCCTCTCTCTCTCTCGCGAAATATCTCATTTCTAATCTACTCTCTCTCTCTCTCCCATCGAATCACTCTCCTCATCTACACATGTAGTCTCCGCTTTCCTCTTCTCTCTCTCTCTTAATCTTAGCGCAAGCATGTTTATATTCTCTTTAACACAACTTTACAATACATATCCACAGTTTCAATTTCAAACGCCACTCTCCTCAAATACTCTTCCGAATAAGCAACAGATCTATGTACCTTCGAAAAGCTGTGATACGGCCGGTCTTTATAGCTTCATCACTCTTCGTGCCAAATCAGACAAAGTTTCCACAAGTTCTTTACAATTATCAAGTCTACGTCTCTTAACATGCCTTCTCTCCTTACGTTTCTGATCAAATCCATCTACGATACTACATCTTTCTACATACGTGTCGTATACAAGTGCGTGCTTCATACATCAGTTTCTCTCTAATCTCATTGCTCTACTCTTTTGACTATATAAAGACATATAATATATCTAGACAATTGATACTTAATTAAGTCTATATGTATTACTATCTAAATGAAAGAATGTTATTACTCGTTTACTATATCGCGAGTGGCTAAA
The DNA here is from genome assembly GCA_015478945.1 of Trachelipus rathkii. Taxonomy (NCBI): domain Eukaryota; kingdom Metazoa; phylum Arthropoda; class Malacostraca; order Isopoda; family Trachelipodidae; genus Trachelipus; species Trachelipus rathkii. The sequence continues at coordinate 51,961 of JABUQX010046351.1, forward strand.
GTGCACAACAATGTGTTGTATAGACAAGAAGCTCCTTATTATATCGGATCAGTTAGTAAGGAAATTTGACATCTTGCAATTTAGGCTATTATTGACTCATTAAAATATTTAAAAATGTAAATATCTTAAAATACTCTTTTATATATTTTAATCATCTGTTCCAGTATATTTACGAGATATAATATGTAACTGCTCACATCATTGAATATATAGACCAAAATGAATATATTGAATTAATACAATCATGAGAGCTAAAAGAAAGTGAAACAGATACAATGATAATACTTAAGAAGATAAATATATATATAAAGAGGAAAATAATTATTAATATTTAATTCAATTATTATCTATTTTATTTATTATTAATTATTATATTATTATTATTATTATTTTAAATTATTATATTATTAATCAGTAATTTATAATTTAAAATAGTTTATATCTATTTTATGTATATTAATACTATTCAAAAATTATGTAATATTATTATTAGAGTTTTATCATTATTTTATAATTAAATAAAAAATGTAATTATGATATTTATTAATAACTTATAATCGCAGAAAAGTATAATATTATTGAATTATTGGAATCTAGTAAAAGTAAAGCCTTATAATTATTATTAAATAAGTCGAAAAGCTCGATAAACCCTAATTTCTTGCTATTATATTAAATTTATATTTTTACAAAATTCAATTAATATCATAATAATTTTAGTAGTGAGTAATAAAAAAGTACCAACTATTAAAATAATAATAATTAACATTAATTAAATTATATTAAATTGCCCATTCCTTAAATCAAGATCTAAATTAAAATTATATATCCGAACAATTCATTTAATCTTACTGATCTACCATAATACTTTATTATATAAGGTAGTATGTATATAATTTATCTACTTGCTACGGATTTTTCTCTCCCAATAAAATCTTATTTACTTTAATAATAAATTATTATAACTCGTCAATAATTGTATAATGAATTTAACGAAACGTTACAATAAATGTTATTATAAATAAATATATAATAATAATAAAATATAATATAATAAATAATAATATATAATATATAATAATAAATAATCATAATTAAATAAAAATAATAAAGCTCATGTTTTAAGTAGTATGTATATAATTTATCTACTTGCTAACCAACTTTAACTGACTATACTACTACTACTACTAGTACTAAAAATTAATAATAATTAAATAATAATAATAATAATACATTCTACTAATTTAAATAATAAGTATATTGTAATCAAAGTATAAATTTTTAAATGTAATAAAGATTTTACTTCTAATAATAATTAAAGAAGAATAAGAATATTTATTATAAGCTCATGTATTTAAGTAATGTATATAATATAAATCTAATAAATAATATAACAACATCGAAATATCTTTCTTTAGTAAATAATTAAGTATACCTAAATATAAAATACAGGCATATCTGAAACTGATTAACCTAACCAGGTATATTCTTACTTAGACTTTGCTAGTCCTACGCTGCTAAAAATTTTCACTTATTCCTTTCCCTAAGTAGGTTTTTCACATTATCGAAGGTTCGTATCAAAGTATCAAAAGTTTAGTATCAACTAATAACTCTTAATTATTTAAATCATTTAGACTTTTAACTATGTTTTAATAGAAGCAATATGTTATAATCAATTTATAATCTGGAATCGATATATTTTGGTTAATTAGAAGTACATAAAGAAACTTTGTTGAAATTAAAGATAAGATTTGCATCATTTAAGATTAGCTGAAAACTATATAATAAACTAGATAAGTAGTGATTGTGAAGCTCCACTACAAATATTAGCTTCTTATCTCTTATAAGAAGATTAACTTCGAGATTATTGATATTATGAGCCAACATAAGAGTATTTTTAGACCCAGAACGAGAAAAAAGGTTATAATTTTTCTAAGCACAAATATGACCAAATAAATAGCAACTAGTAGCTATACCCTATACCGTAAATATTAATTTTATTATCAGCATTTTCTCGAATTATTATTACAGAAATATATGATTACTACTTGTATTATTATTCTTATAATTTTTATATTCTTTATTAGTGAAAGTATCAAGTACTTTTGAACTTTCTTTAAGTATTTCAAATATTACGTTTTACAGTTTTGTCGCATAATGATAGATTCAATTCTACGTAGGTTTATTAACCAAATAACATGATAACGTAAGTAATACCCTATAGAATATGAGCTTAAGAGTTGAAGTAACCAAGTTGTTTACCGCAAATATCTTCAATTATATTTATTTTCTTTTGAAACAATTTCTTACAAATAGTTCATAAATTTTAAAAAATACAATACCAATAGTTTTGAAAAATTGAAACTAAACTTAACATAATGATTTAAAACTACCTGTGAATTCAACTATTATTATCAACATAGAATTTTCAAATGAATGCTTAACTAAGCAATAACCATTATTTAATATAGATTTTCTCTTTTTTGTATATGCAACAGTTTTTGTCTTTCAAAAATTACAAAATTTCTAAAAAGAAATAATTTATTATTAGTCTATATACAAAAAATAATATATTATTTAAGTAAAGTATGTATTTTCCCAACTTCTTTAACCAATTGAAAATATCATTATATTAGATTAAATTAAACTAAATTAAAAAAATTATCGTATCTTATCTCAACTTTATTTCAAAAATCACTATCAAGTTTAGGTGTTTCTTAATTAGCGTTTTTCACCTTTTCAATCTCTTTGTATATACTAAACTGAGGAACGCAAGGTTTCATAGGTTTAACTACTGCGACACTGTCTGTCATATCGATACTGTATCTCACATAATCATTTCACACCATATACATAAGTCAATCAATAAATAATTGTCATGAGGAGCGTTAGTACATAGTCGGGAGGGAGAATACTATTTCTATAAATAACTTGTATTATATTATACTATAATAATTATTAAATAAAATAGAAATAATTAAAATTAATTGATAAGAGACTAATTTAAATTCAAAAGCGTCTTTTAAAAGAAGAAAAAGAACATTAGAGTAATAAACAGTTTCAACAAAATTCAATATAACTTCTTTGAAATATTTCTTCTCGATTCTCTCGCTCAATTCTCAACAAAGGAGGCCGAAGAGATTTTATATGCACTATATCCAAAAATCAACACGAAATATCTATTCTTACAAAGAAAAGTATAAATGCCTCAATCATTCCAATAACCACTACATACTGATCTATGAAAATTTCATATTGATAGGGAATAATACAATAAAATAATTTAATAGATAAGTTTATCATATTTATTCCTCAATAAATCACATATCTTTTAGCATAGCTGTATGATTCAAAGAAATTCGAGTACTTATATGAGCTGAGAAAACTTATGTTATTCAAAAACGAAAAAAAAAAAAATAAATTATCTAGTCATTGAGCGACAAACCCATTATCTAGGAAAAATAAACAACTGAGAAAGTTTTTAAATACATATTTTAAATCATAAGAATTAGAAAATACAAAACAAATCAGAGATCTGAAAAATGATCTGAAATTACTTTAGGGACTTTAAAATCATAAGTGATTCCTATCATATTATAATTTTAATAGATTCAAAAGTGGCTTGAAATAATTACGCAACATTAAATATTTTAGAAGTAAATCAGTATTTCATTCAAAAACAGAATTATTATGCTACACAACCACTTTATGCGTTCGTACATACTAGAATCTAAGCTTTTCGCACATCAGATAATAGTATATACTATCTTAAGACAATAAGTCTAAAGTGTAATATAATAATATTTAATGGATTTAGATAAGTATATTCGTATACACAAATAATCAGATAGGAATTTATCTTAAAATTTACACTCAAAACTATTTCTTTGTTTAACAATAGATTCGTGCTCTCATCCCTTACCTGATATACATATATTATAACAATAATAATAATAGTAATAAAAATATAATATATTTATAATAATAAATATAATAAAAATCAGTAATATTATATATATAAGTTAAAAATATAATTGATAAAAGAAAAATCGTAATAAATAATCAATATATAAAATAATAAATAAACTTCAGCTGTCTAAGTATTGCACTCTATCTAAATTAATCATACACTAGCATAGAGAAATGACAATATAACACCCTTTTAATATATAAATAATATATTAATATATTATATATATATATATAATTAATATATATAATATATATAATATATAAAATATATTATATATATATATTATATATATTAATTATATATATATAATATATATATATATATATATATAATTATATATATATTCAATATCTATATAATATAATATATATATATTATATTATATATATATATATATAATTATATATAATTAATAATATATAAATATTATATATATATATATAGAATATATATATATAATATATTCTGTATTAATAATATATATATAGTATAGTTTAAATATAATAAAGTATTATATATTATTAATTATAAATAAATACTAATATATAATGATTAATATAAATATATATATTAATATATATATAATATATATAATAATTAATATATATTATTAATATAATATTATATATATAAGTATATATATTATATATATATATATAATATATAATATAGTATGATTAATATATATATATATAATATCTCCGATGGTAAAAATATGCCTCAAAATCATTACATGCTTTATCTCAATCATAAGTTATGAGTTAAACAAAACAAATATTCCTCACCTTATATATAATTAATGGTCGACATGCTCCATACAACGATTAATTTATTAAAAGTGTGTAAGTCATCAAAAAAAGTGCTTGAAATATGTGAGAAATTGAGCATAGCTTGGACAGATATAAATGAGATATACATAGACTGTACTGAAGGTAACCTAATCTGATTTTTAACGTGCTATACCCATTGGAGAGTTTATATGATATTTAACTTAAGGGACAATACGTATTTAATCACTATTGTTGCCCTATTATGTATTAATAAATATAAATATATTAAAAGTATAATATATGTATATATTAGTATATATACTGTTAATTACATTCTGCCAAAGTTTAATAGAAATTAGCAAAATATATAAGTAAACAGATTTGGATGATGAGTAGCGAAGGGCGGGAGAGTTATGATAAAGTCAAATATAATATAACATATGACTCATCCTAACTCTATATCAGGGACAAAGTACTACAACAGGAGCGTGAAATCACCAAATATGCTGATGTCATACTGCCATAACATAAGTAGGTGAAAACTTAAACGCTATATACTCTATGTGAACAGTAACTGAGAGTTACTGGTGATGTAGAGTTATATAGAAAGATCCTCAGAAACCCAATCTTGTGTGATGATTAAAGTATAATATTATATCTCCTCACCAAAGAAAGATAAAAAATAGAGATTACAGAATTTAAGGACAGAAAATGAGTTAAGTAATTGATAGTCTTATCATAAAAAAGAAATTGATTTAATGCGGGGAATATTATAATCGTGTAGATATGATAGTAAATATAGAAACGTGTTTTTGAGAGGAATGAAAACAACTATATTTTACTTACTAAAGATGGAGATAGGAGAAATATTAGAGAGGTCAGTAGCTCCAAGGTCACTCTCCCCACCGATAGATCAACTTAATATTTATTGTTGTTGAGTGGGAGATCTTTCAATTTAAAAATGAAAATATATTGAATGAGTATGATCTTCGAGGCATATTAGTAGCGATCGAAGACGCTAAAGTAGATACTAAGAATAGGACATACCGTTAATAGTAATGAAAAAACAATATAGAATCTGTTATTCAAAGTATGAACGATGCGCCACTACACAAACACTGACTGTAATAATAAGAAAGATACCCTGAATAATATCATCAGAGAATAACATAAGGCTACAGAAGAGTAGTTTATAAGAAAGATTATTTATTGAAATGCAATAATAATACCTTTAATACGACAAAAAGAAATCTACAAAAAAAGTATAAGAGTTACAACAGTATGCACCATCCAGAAGAGAAAGGAAAGGAGTCAAGTATTCTAAAATATTAACCACTTTCGAGAAATCTCTACTGAGACAGTAAGTAAACGATATTATTTCCATACACAGTGTTTCAAATTACTCCTCGTGTTTATAGTCATTTCGCACATTCGCATAAACTTTAGATACATACCTAAACGGAAGTTAGAAACAATAAAACACAAATAGGTATTATATGTGTCTATACGGCGATGTTGTGATCCATACGGAAGATGGTACGTGGTCTTAATTTGGAGACAGAATAGAATAATCAAAGGTCGAAATTTTGAATTAATTGGCCTAGAGAACAGAAAGGAAACTATTACACACAGGCACGATAATAAATCGCTTTGGTAAACTCACAATAATTTTTGAGAGGGCACATGACATATCACCAGGATCTTAGGAGTCCAACGGTGACTTATGTTTTGTATTTCTTATATAATAGGAGAATAATTTAGAAGCAATAATAAATGAATTTTAAGCATAATTTTCGAAATAATTGAGGAAAATAAAGTAATTAAATATAGTAATAAATATAATATGGTTCACATAATAAATATCATCCTTTCAATATGTAAAACAGCAGATAAACAATCTATTATAGTAATTTTATATGCTTACATCAGTGATAAATAAACAATCATTTTACGCTATTGACTACAATTGTTATTGTAATATAATTACGATAATATTGATATATTAACTATATAGTATAATATATATATATATTGAGTGATAAAAACTTTTTTTCTTTCTTATTATATATATTAACCATTTCACCTATATACTCATTAGATACTAAATTTGATTTAAAAATCAAATGTATGACTATTATTTATAAATTAATCCGTACGATATTTAATAGGCATCATATAAAAGATAATGTAGGTAAATCAACTTACTATACCCCTAATTCATAACAAAAAACTTTTATTAATTTAATAATAATCTTAGGATATGCCAAAGTATGAGTTACAACGTATAAACCATAAGAATTTAGGTTAATCTATATAATTACTTATGTTATTATAGTTGCCATAGTTGACTACGTACTCTCCAAATGGTCTATAAATAGAAAAATTTAAAAATTAAAACTTGGACTGCTGTCGTAGAAAATTGGGTGTATTTTATTTTTTTTATTATTTTTTTTTTTTTTTATTTTAATTATTATATTTTTATTTAATCATTTTTTTTTATTTATTTTTGTTTTTTTTATTTTTTTTTTATTTTTTTATTTATATTCTTAACTCAAATTTTTTATTTTTTTTTATTATTTTTTAACCAAAAATTTTTCAAGAAATATTTTTTCAACTCTTTTTTTTAAAGATAGATATGGAAAAATATAATACAATTTATTCTAACTGATAACTTAATATAATTATTTACATGCAATTTTAATAATAGGAATAATTAAATATAGTAATTGATTCGTTAAATAGTAAACTACCTACGAAACAGGCACATAAAGCTGCAGTGCAGTCCAGTATAATAAGCTGCATTTGTAAAAGCCCCAAACTTACTAGAAAATATTAAGATTATTTTTTATTTACAGCTAATTATCATCATAACATACTTAAGATGTGACAAAGGTCCGACTTAGGGCTGAGAACCAAAATTTCGGATCTTCAGATCGACGACTAATAAATCATAAGATCTAAATGTCGAATGGCTTGATTTTTGAGTAAAGTTTTCACCATATATATTACACTCACTTATAATTATAGGAATAAATTTCCTGAAAGCTTGAAAGTATCAAAGTAAGGCGGTTTCAATAAAGATTATTGAACCTAAGTTATTATTTGAGGAAGATTCAGAAGATCGTGATTTTTCACCTGAGTGAGGAGGTATTTGTAAATCACCAAATTCAGGGTAACACGACCTAACATATGGTAAGAATTATATGATTATCAAGAGAGTATTAAAAGATCTAGAGTATGATCTATTTAGTAATGATTCATTATATACATCAGATCTTAATCGAATGTCTTTTTATAGCTAACAATAGATTAACTAGTTTAATATCTAGGTCATTTTAACTTTGAACTTATATATGCTATAATTATTATAAATAACTGAATATTCTTAAAAATTATATATATAGTATTGCAATAGGTTTAATTAATTCGATCAAGTTATTCAATTCTTATATGTTGGTACGTATAGTTATTCAATGGACAACCATTATAACTCAGTTTTACTGAGATGGGTTAATATAGATACTAACCAATTACGCAATCACAAGGATATTACTATCTCACTCATTAATTTTGAGTGAGAAGTTAGAAACAATCGCATCAATTAATACCTAAACTTGTGATCTCTATACCTTCCATCTGTATCAGATATGAACATTATCAAGCATCTGTCGAATCATTTAAATGCATTCCGGACCATTTTACTTTTTTGAGCCTTAATACACGCACTGAGTGATTATCTAGAGAAGTTACACTGTCAATTCTAACCCCACTATTGAAGGAGAGAGATTGTTAGAATTAGTGGTTCGCACGTCGATATTGTTGAGAGAATTATTTACGATATGCTAACTAGGCTAAACAGCAGATAGAGCCATAAAATAAAAGTCACGAGATAGCGGCATCGAGGGCGACTATAAGAGGATACAATAGCTTATATAGTATGGAATAGCTGTATATCTTGTGGTGAGTTTGATAGGGAAAGATAGAAGAATTGGGAGAATTCATGATTGTGAATACTTGAGAGAGAGTATCTGATATGTGTGTGAAACTAAATACTCTATCGTACTTAATATGTTATTCCTGTGAGATATCCTTATCGATGAGTTTCGATTTTGTTGGTTTTGAGAAATCTAATTATGATATGGGCTAGAAGGTGAGCTCATATCACTCCTTGAGATTGGAGAAGTTGAATTCTACAGAAAAAACGTCCGGTCACACTATAAGGATAGAACCGCGTATTATGGATATAGTCTGAGCTAAACAAAGGAATGGCTGCTTATAATAAATATGACAGAGATAGAAAAGAATAATAATTAATGATTATATATATATATAAGCCAAAATTACGTTAGGGTGTTATTTGAAAATTTTTATGGTAAAATTGAACTTTTTATAATATAAATCATTATATACTTAACAATATCCAATGGTAATTACATTATATGTTACACAAATACATAGATTCATACTATACTTGTTTAATTATAAACTCTTTCGTATATATATTTATCTTTATAAGTATTAATTTCTTAGCTACTATATCTTATCTATAAATATGTATTATTGTTAATCCTAAATTACTAATACCTAACATAGCTTACTAACACCTAGCATAATCACATAATATAGCTTTATTAATAATCAAATATATATCACCCTATTCTTCATTTATCTCTAATATATTAATATATTATATTATATATATATATATATATATATTATATATGATTATATTAATATATTTAATTATAAATATAAAAATTCGGAAATAGATAATGTATATATACTATAATATATTATATATATACATTAATATTATTATATATATAATATATATATATACATAATATATATATAATATAATAATAATTAATTATATATATATATATATATAAATATATATTACTATATATAGTATATATATTAATATTGTGAGATCATAATCACTATCTTTTCTCTTCCTCAACTTAATAACCACCACCACCACCGAAACTTAACTATTTGGCGACAAATTTTAATGAAATTTACATAAGATATATTTATGTCAAATATTTGATTGCTATTTTTTAAACAATTATGTATTATGACCTAATTCCCTATTCTATTTTAGTGCTTTTACATTTTTAGAAACTACATACTAACTTATTACCGTTATGGCTGACTCTTACTCTAAACGTGTTCTAGTTAGAACGTCATTCTATAACGCATAATTTGATTATACCTGTTTTATCTTAAATTTTATGTGAGAATAGGTATAACAATTTATAATTTTATATATATATTTATTTTATATAAACAAGAAAAATATATATTTTCACATAGGAACTCGTTTTTCTATATTAAAAACTCGAGTTCAACTATAATATCTTTCTTTTAGTAGTTACGAGAGCATTTCTTTTTAGCTGATAATTTATAATTTTTACATAAATTTTATTAATTATTATATTAAATTATTGATATTAGATGCAATTTAGAAGTCTGCATAACGCAAATCATTTACTTCTTACATAAAGTTTTAATATACTGCTTCTTCTAGTTTCTTTAACATTTATAATTATCTTAGTTTTAATACATAAATTATAAATTATAGTTGGTCAACTACAGTGGCTATTTATTTAGAGAAATTTATTTATTTATTATTATGTTAAAATAGTACTAAGTGCTGTTTATTGAGCAAACCATAATTACTATTTTAATATTTTATATTATTTAAAAATAATGATACATCTTTTATAACTTTGCAAATTAATGAAAAGTTATTAATTATTTTCTTGTACAAAAAGTATTATTTAAATATAAATTATCGTTATTATTGTTTATTATTTTATGGAAAAGTTATTATTATTCATAAAAAATATATAGTGTAGATTTATATGCTACCCTAAATAGAGCAGCTAGTAAATAATATTCAAAGTAGTAAAATACACATGTAACTCACCAATAACCCTCTTATCATCATATAGATCAAGTGAATTACTATATTGCATTTCATATCATCATATTATCATACTATTATATATTATATATATACTATAGCAATAAAAAATAACTGCGCATCGTATATCTAATAATAATTTCTAATAATTATCTCCATTACAATAAAATAAGTTATCAATTTTTAATCAACTGAAACACAATATCTCATCCAAATTGTTAATCTAGAGGAATGTGATCGATCAATCGAATTGATAACTTTGTCATAGGCGCACTATATGATAAATGGAATGACAGATAACTTAATAATACACAGTTCATGATAAACAAACACAACACTTACACTCTAACTGCTACATCTAACTATTCACATCAACGAGTTATCACATATCACAAACTATCGACATCACCACACACCCACACAGGTTCACGCTTAAAATAACAAATGATTCGAATAAACAAAACTAACACACCTAACACATGTGACTGTTTTGTGTATGTTTGTGAAGAAGAATGATCACTTAAAAAAAAACTGATGAAAAAAAAAGCTTTTATTTTTCGACGTGGAATCATGACAATGTAAATTATTTTTGGAATACTAAAATTGGACATAGTAATTATAAAATTTTGAAAAATGATGGATGAGCCATCAGTAGAAGACTCACTAACAGGAAATTTATACTAGTATATGGTTTCTAACATTGTATCTAATCCACAAGTTAATCTCAGATACACATTTGAAAAAACGGTAACAAAAAATTAAACACTACACGTACATAAACAATATGTAGGAATGTGTTAAAATAAAAAAAATATGATTATTTGTCGGTTTCACTCATCAAAGTTTCGTAAAATGCTCTTAAACCTTAGTACGTTCAATAATTAAATAAGTAAGCGTTTCTGATTCTTTGATGTGTGCGAGTTAGAATTTGGAATTCGTTATACAAAACTCAAAATTAGAGGATTTTTCGGCTCTTCTAGTGTCTAATTTTCTCAACGAGGATGTACCACATTCAATCAATATGAATATTAGATTTCTCCATTATATATTGACAAAATATAGTAGTGCAGTATATTCAATACTTAACATCCACTTAAAGGATTTCTCATATTATCTGCATTTAGTGTCATATTATCTGCATTTACGTGATGTAACAATCAACTTTTCAACATAATAGGCACTTCATATCTCTTGTCTCGAATTTTTGATAATGATTCTTGTGTATCTGACACTGCCCACTATGTCTTCATGTGAGATAAAACGAACTTTAGAAGATACTATTTACACTGCTGGCTCTATTATTAAGTCAAGATGTGAGCTCGCTGTTGATTGTATATGTCTCACAGGGAGTATTATTCTGTTTGGTAGAGCGACTAGAAAACAACTCACTACAATTCTAGGTTGTAAAGATCTAATAAACCCGGATTCGAGCCTCGATGCATCTACGCTTAATATGTTCACCAGAATTGTACCGCAACACGCAGAGATTAAATGTTTAGAGAGATATATTATGTCTCAAATAACGATAGGTTTTTAAATTTCAAGCATTATGTAATATGATTATTTGACATGTCTTATAAAATATATATAGCGGCTCGAGTCAATAAATCTAGGTTGAGGTTTTTTCCCCTCCTTGTGCAAAAAGAGCTAAGTTAAATAGAATATTTAAACATTCTGCAAGTAATATTATAATTACGAGTGGGTTCAGTCTCGTCGGTGAATTATGGAATAGCCTAGAGTGCTCCGATGTTTAACGTTGTAAGTCTTCATGTAGTGCATTAAGTCCTAGTAAAGAGAAATGGCCATTGCTAAAGAGGGCAAGTAAAAGCGTAGAGGCAAGACATAGTTATAAGATATCGAGTGAACATGTACAAAAAAATATTATTAAAGATAATTTCTCATCGAGTAAATGAGAGATAAACGGTAATACTTCCTCAGGAAGTTATGTTCAGAGTCAACGTAGCTATATAACGCTATAAGAAGGTGATTAAGCACACAAAGACATCACCTAACTTTTCGGATAGATACACATAAAAACGGACGCAAGGTCTTTAAGTGACAGGGGGACTGAGATGTTATAGGTAATGAGTGATTGTTGAAAAAAGAAATGTTGCACATAAGAGATATATTGGAAAGAATAATTGATTAAGAATGACTCACTATAGAAATCATTTCATATATAATATATATTTACATAGTTGTGGCATTCTGTGGGGAATATTATAACCCATCTACTAAATCACTTGTAGGGAGAGAACACTATATGAAAATGATCACTATATACCTAGATCGTAAATAACATATACACAGCTTCTATTAGATTATAGAGTAGATAAAAAAATAAGCTCAAACACAAATGACAGGTTGATCAAACAAATTGAAATTACTATTTAATTTTAACTATATGATGCTAACAAAAATAATCTAACGGTGTCAATATTAAAATAAAATAAGTAACTTCTATCACATAGCGTCCCATTATCGAGTCCTATTGTTACACTACACTTCCACGTTGCCGAGATTTTCCTACGTTTAATTTAATACCTAGTGACTTTGTAGGTATCCTCCATAACCCATATTTTTTTTAAACTCTAAAGAGAGTTTCTAGGTTGCTTGTTGCACTGCTATTTGAATAAAGAGTGTTGTACAGATCGAGCTTCACACGTATATAGATATAAAAGAGAGAGATGCGAAAGAATAGAGAAGAATTTTATATATATCATACAAAATAATAATAATATATGATGAGTAATCCTATACTATACAGTATAATTTATAGGAAAAGTGTTTTTTGATAATCTATATATACCTTAAAGAATTATCAAATATACTCTCACACATGATCTCTTAGGTTGAAATAATAGTATATACGTAGTACGAGCTAGTAGTTAACAACGTTTTGTATTATTTAAACAAAGAACTTTACTAGTGCTAAGTAAGATTAATTGTTTTCATACTTAATATCAGTATTATTATCCTGAGTAATGACTTGACCTTTTAGTAATTTATTAGAGTCACAGTAGTTGGAGGTCATTTTTTTTTGCACAAACTCTTTTAAATCTTTTTACATTAATAGTATTAAATAATAAGTAGGCGGTCTTAGCTACTATCACGTTGCTTACTATATGTTTATAAAGACAAAGAAATTTACAGAGTTTTATAAAATAACATTACAACTAGCATGAACAAGTTTTTATTATATATAAAGTGAGAGAATATTTAAATTCTATCTTAATTAGGCCAAACGTATTAGTATATATTATATGTGGAATATTTCTGAGCAAAATATACCATTCTAGGATTGTATAATATATAAATGACTGATGAGGTCGTAGCAATAAGTATACATATTTGATTATATATGTTTTAGCGTATTGGTTACCTCTGACATTAAGGATAGAGTCACCACTGATGCTTCGTAACAAATATATTAGTCTCATCTTCTATAGAAATACAAATGTCGGAAGTGTTGATGATTAAATCACAGGCGTCCATAAATGTGAGCTATCTTAGCGCCTACATACTTAGTCTCTATCGAGCTTAATATCTTGGTCTCGCTTTTCTATTATATTCACCGGACATTCGAATAATGATTACAACTTACTTATTTTCTTTCAATTCTACTCTACACATAACACATTCTGTCTTGTATATTATATCACAAACAATAACGAGTCGAGTTTAGGCGAGCATAAGCCACACACTAGCGAAATAGATTATTTTAACTTAGAGGAAGATATTATGGTTCAAGTATTGATTACAGTATTATTTTGCTCCTCTATGGCGTTCAGTGAAATAAGTGATTGAGTAATGTATAAATTATGTTCGAGTTTAATAAAATTATGGGACCCAATGCGTATAATATAGATGCGTGTTGCACTAAATTGAAACGCGTCGTTGAGCATCTTATAACATTTCTCTCTAAATTAAGATTTTAGAGAGTAATCATATCTCGAGCGTGAGACTAGAGAACAGTCGCTATAACGAGCTTAGAGATCACACGAGTAATTGTGGATGTCAGGTTTGTGAACTGTGAGGTTATCACACTTAGATAACTTCTTTGTTAAGTTTTAAATCACATGTGAATTCTGGCTTATGGCATTTTCTATACTGAAACCTACTCGTAGTATACTAGAAATTACGTATTATAAGAATACTAATATATTTACGAAATATGATTATCTATTAGTTATAACACACATCATTATAAACGATGTAATTACTAGGAACATACGTATTACCTTTATTTCACACGACCTATGAATTCGTAATTATATAACTAAGATAATACTTAAAAGAAAATAAACTCAAACATTGCTTCAGTATTGTTTGTTAGAGCATTGTTAAATGAAACAGAGATGTAACTGAGAAGGCCTAATTTTTCTCCAACTTTATATTTCTTTGTTAAAATAAATACAAGCACAGCTAAGAATTTCTATTTTTAAACCAAAATATAAACTCAATTAATTTTACAAAGAACAGAGACCTCAAATACCTGCTAATTTTACCTAGAAGTCCAAATTATTCCATGAAAAGAATTTTATATGAAAACTAATTTTTAACAACTTTAGATTATTCTTTGTCATAACACATATAACAAAGTACCTTAGCTCAACTGCGCTTTATATTACACCAGAATGTATATTTTGCGAATTCCACAATAATATCTAAAACTTTGGCCTAAATTAGATAGAATTAATTCCCTTTTATTACATAAAACTGATCTGCTATGAATGTTAATTTTAAAAACTGTAAATTTCTTTGTTATAACACGTACAACGGTGTAGCTAAGACCGGCCGCTCTATTATTAAACTAGAATGTAAAAATTTAAGAGTTTTGCAAAAAAAGACCTCCAACACCTGCCTAAATTACCAAAGGGTCAAAGTCATTACAGGAAACTGAATTAGTATGAAAACAAATTATTTACTGCACAGAATTCTTTGTTAAAACACAAAACGTTGTACCTAAGCTCGACTACGCTCTATTATTACACCAGAATGTGAGTTTTGCTAATTCTTTAAGGTAGATATCAAAAACACTTTCCTAAATTACCTAGGATTCCATATTATTATTTGTTATAGCACATACAACGTGTAGCTAAGCTCGACTACGCATGATTGCTGCACCAGAAAATGAATATTTTAGAGTTTTACAAAGATGGTACCTCAAAGTCCTGCCTAAATAACCTAGGAATCCAAATTATTACATGAAACTGATTTAATATGAATACTAATTTTTACACCGTTAGATATTTTTGTTAGCATACATATAACAATGTACCTATTTTGGACAACGCTTTAATATTAAACCAGAATGTAACGTTTTAAGAATTCTACAAAATACATACCTCAATTACATGGTTAAATTTCCCAAGAGTCTAAATTATTATATGAAACTGATCTAATAATAATTCTATCTTTTTCAACTTTGGATTTCTTGTTTAAAACACTTATAACACTTTACCTTCACTCGACTTGGCTTTATTTTTAAACCAGAATGTGAGTTTTTGCAATTTTTATAAAGTAGATATCTAAAACACTTACCTAAATTACCTAAAATTACATATTATTACATGAAACTGATCTAACATGATTGCTAATTTTTACAACTTTAGAATTTTTTTGTTATGACACTTATAATGGTATAGCTAATCCCGACTACGCTCTATTATTAAACCAGAATGTAAATATTTTACAGGTTTACAAAGAAGAAACCTCAAACACCTGCCTAAATTACCGAGGAGTCAAAATTATTACATGATACTGATTTAGTATGAAAACTAATTTCTACAACTTTAGATTTCTTTGCTATAACACATAACGTGATGCATCTAAGCTCGACTACGTTTTATTGCTACACCAGAATGTAATTTTTTTATAGTTCTACAAAGAAAATACCTTAAACAAACAATCATACGGCCGTGAATATGAGAAGCTGTATAAAGGATCACATTTTCTTTCTTCACGACCAAAATCCCAAATACCATTTCATTCAATGAAAGTGAGACAGAAGTCAATCTCGAAACTTACGCTGAAGATAGTAGTTTATACGAATAGAATCTAGTAGCTGATCTTTAAGCTTGTAACGCTTATTATTTGATCATTTAAAAAAGGAATATTAGGATTAATCCTCACCTTTGGAAATTGATAGAGTACGAAATATAATTTTGAGTTTGTATAATAGAATCAAGAAGAAATACTAAATTTATTTAGAAACTAAGGATGATTTACGAAACTGGTGAAAAATACAAGACTTGTATTTAACACATTCCTACGACATATTACGACGTGAGTTAATTTGATAGTTATATACATGTCTAGAACTGTGGTTGTCTAATTTTTAGAATATCTACGTTTAAATTTCCTGTTTAGTGGTCATTATGTAACATCATTTTCAAATTATAATAATATTCATTTTGATAAAACTTTATGTTTTCCCGTTCAGTCCTCCAGCTCTAAAAGATACGTTGCATTTTGTTTTTATTTCATCATTTGGTTTTAAACGATGTATCATTTAATAAACTTGGAAATATATGAAACATTAAAAATTTATATGTTAATGACTATTTAGTTTCAATTATGTTATAATGCTTTAAAAAGAAATCTTGTTTGTTATTTCCCTCGATGAGCTTATTTTCATGTTATATTTATACAATATGGTTATTTTATACAATTGTTATTTTCATGTTGTTTTTATACAAAATATGTGTTCAATTATGTGGCGTAAAGCAATAGATCACTTGATCATTATAGAGCATGAATCAGAAAGGTGAGTTTAGTAGTGGTGTTATCATTACTGTAATTATAGTCACTTTATTAATAAAACAACACATTTTATTAAAATGGACGCCTCTCAGAGATGGAGGACCCCTTTGTAAAGATTACATTGGATAAAGATTAATAAACTTATTTATCTATTATAATTAATTAGTATGAAATATATTAATTTTCTTTTATAAATAATTCAACAAATATTATTAAAGATTATTGTGAATTTCTCACGGGTATGCGAGGATTTATTAAAAGATACAGCAAATGGTTAACTAAAATTTATCCTCACTCAAAATAAAAATAAACAATAAATAAACCAATATTAAAAATAGAATTGTTGAATTTTTCTAGGTCACTGAGTTTTACTAAAAGAACATAAAGCACAACCATGTATACATGCAAAATAAACTTGTAAATATAAAAATTTCAAACAAAGAGAGAACCTACTTTATAAGAAACAAGTTCCCTACATTCTTCAACATTTTCAATCAAGATAAATTCAAAGATAAATGCTCTGCATCACCACAAGCACAAATATATTGTTGACGTTTTTCACAAATCATCAAAACCACAGTTACACACACAAAATCTAAACACTATCCCAACACACACACACACACACACACATCCCTTTAATAAAACCTAATCAATCACATTAACAAACATAACAACACATCGCTTAACTCAAACCACAATTTACGACACAGATACAAATTTATCGACGTTATAGAACTGAACGTCACGAACACGTTAACACAAAACAACACGCAGTCATCCATAGTGAACATACTAAAAACTACGTAGTCAACTGATCACACAATCCAACACACACTGCACACTATCACGAACAACTGATCAACACTAACCACCTTACATAAAATATAAAATAAAAAATGGAAAAGTATTAAAAAAACAAATCCCATGACATATCTTAAGTAAATATTATCCTTATATAAATTTTTATATAAAAGTGCACGGTATATTATAAGACTAAACCTATAAGGTATTAACAATAAACATGAAAGAAATAAGTATCTGCAAACATACAATACACACTCTAATATGATAGAATATAGAGAAGTAAAGTACGTATTCAAATATTATATATATATATATACATATAATATATTATCATATATATATATGTATATATATTAATAATTATATATTATTATATATATATATAATATATATATAATATATATATATATATAATTATATAATATATATATATATAATTATAGATATAATATATATATTTATATATATTATTATAATTAATTTATGAGAATTAAAGTAATTATTTTATTAAAAGACTATTAATGGAGTTTTTATTTTTACATATGTGTTGGTAATTCACACTATGGACTTTTATCAGACTAATATTAAAAGTTATCGTGACCATTTCGAGTAAAAGAAAGATAAGCAAACTAAAATACACTAATAGCATTTGTAGCAAAAAAGTATAGTCACAAAAAAGTAGCTAAGTGGTAGATCAAGTAGTTGAAGTATAAAATCAAGTGAAAGTGCAGTAAGGAATAAAAATGCTAAGAAAATGACCAGTTAATCCTATATTTACAAACTATGCTACTACCATATAAAAATTTTATATATTGTTTAATTCGACCACCTCATTTTTTTTGTGTGCAAGGTAAAACTTAATTCGCTGATGACTGCGCCACATATTTATCATATGCATGTTCTATTACTGTCTCAGAGCTTCTAATAATATATATAAGTTTTCTCCTAACTGCTTTTCTTCTGGAATCCCTCCAGGAGATGCTTAACACCTCTAATAGGAATTTAATCAAAACTCATCAAATCGTAGCCATCCATGGGTTACAAAAGCTATATTATAAGTGAGACCTTACATATTCACTTATTTTGTTTATTATCTCAAATCAGTAATATCCTTCAAACGTTATTTTCCGATTCCTCATATAATAGCTTTATTTAAATATATGAAATATATTTTTTATTTATTTACGTTATTATTATTACTTACTTTAATCCTTTAGCTGTAGCTAAATAACTTACTTATGGTTAAGTCCATACACTACCTCAATATGGGAATGCGGACTTGAATCTCCTGCTTTAGCGAGGTCACATCATCAGAGGAAGGGATCCCAAGTTTGGTATTGATGCGATGTTTCTAACTTCCCAAAATTGAGTGAGAAGTATATCCTGGATTGCGATTGGTTGATCTATTACCCCATCGAAATACTGAGCTATGATTGGTTGTCCATGAAACCGTACCAACACTATAAGAATGAAACTATCGATTAATTAAACCTATTGCATATCTATATATAATAATTATTTAAGAATATGAGTTTTATTACATTAAGCAAATTAAGTTCAAAGAATGACGATTTAAACGTTAATCTGTAGCTAAAAAGACATCGATAAATCGAATGAAATCATCTTAAATGATCTACCGATCATTTAATACCTCCTGGAATCCAAAATTCTCCATTGGGTGTCTAGGTCCCTGAATTTGGTTTCAAAACCTCCGAAAACGATCTTCCTGACCTCAAAAACGGTCTCAACATCCTTTGAAACCCCTACTTTGACTTATCAAGCTTCAAAATTCCTAAATTCTAACGGAGTGATGGGAAACTTCAAAATCAGCTATCGACAAGACTTGGTTTTTGGTCATCGATCTGAAGATCCGAAATTTTGGTCCTCAGCCTTAAGTCGGAACTTTGTCACTAAAATGTTATGATACATAAATAAAAAATATCTAAATTTCTCCAGTTTGGGGCTTTACAAATCAGCTTCTGACATGAACTGCAGCTTTTTTGCCTGTGTTGTGGTCCCCTACTAACATTGCATTTATCCTTTTCTAAACTAAATCTAAATTTTTGAAGTTGTTAGAAAATTAAATCACCTTTGAATTTAGAAAAAAAAACAAACTAATCAGTCAGTTATACGATCCTTTGGTTAACACCACCCAAACCGAAAGATTATAAAAGTAAAGTTAAAAGTAGTTTAAAAACAAAATTTTAAAAGTCTCGTGTTGTTACCTGGCAGGGTTGCGCAAAGCTGCTACACATGCTTTTGTCACTTAGAAGGAGAGTACGAAGAGTAATTTAGT
>JABUQX010046351.1:77500-93499 GCA_015478945.1 Trachelipus rathkii
CTACCACTGCATGATTCATGAGTATGTTGGATGACTGGCCGTGGGTGTTGACAAAGCTTAGCGTTTTTAATGCGTGAAAATATATTCTCTAGATTGAGTTCAGATGTGTAAGTATGACTAAAAAAATATATACTAATGTTAAAGTATTAAATTTGATGTAAATATCACTTTGAGGAATTTTAGATAGTAGTGATTTTCGAGTTTAAGTGTTGAATGTAGAAAACATCAAATATGAGATCTAATATTATTTTAGAATGTAATGCTTTATATTGAGATGAGGTAATGAGTGCGATTCAAGTCAGTGGTGGTGGGAAAACAATCCTTGTAGAATAATATGCCTTAATGGATAACGGAAAGCCTGCAAGTAGGTTGTTGGGTCTTTTCATGTTTTATTTTGGGGGTGGTTAACCGAGAGAGGGCTTTTGTTTGATATTTGAGTTTGGGCTTTTAGTGCACTATATTGGTTATAGGATATTTCTATTTTATATAGAGTGAAAAATATACTATAGGATGTCATTGAGGGTATAAATATAGTAGAGATGAAGGCTATTGTAGGATAGGAGTTGATTAGTACTTTTATTGAACAAGAGATGTATAGGTTATGTGTTAAGTAGGTAAATTAAATACTTTAATTATATTTAAAAAAACTACTAGAGTTAGTGTAGATAGAGATGGTATGTGAGATATAGCCAATAATGTACAGATTTGCGCACTTGGAGATGAATTTCATATCTGTGTCCGAGAAATATAAGTATGAAATCGGATAGTAGTATTGAGAGTAGAATGACAATTTGTGATTTCGAGTGTTAATGACATGCAGTGAGTAGGGAGAAGGTTTAAGGCTATGCGGACTTATCGATACAATATATGGAATAGGTTATTCTTTATGATAGTAAAAGTTATATTAAAGTCAATTTAAGATATGTGTAGATTGGATATTAGGTAGATGAAGAACAGGTTAAACTCAAGGAGAGTTGGGTACGAGAGGTTATAAAATAAGGCTCTGTCATTGAGAAAAGCTCTGAGAATGATAGTATATAGCTGTGAGACCCACAAATACGTATAAGTTATAAGCTTTGAGTTATGACTAGAAAACTAGGAGCAGGCTTTGCACACACATAAATCTAACTTTGTAACCCTATATGGGAGGAGAGTGAAGGAGCGGTGAAGCGAGAGTCGAAGAGAGAATAGTATAGGCGCCACACAGCCCATCACTTAATGCGAGTGTTCTAATGAGTAAAAGTCTCGTGTAAAATATGTTAGAGAGTAAGAAAATTTTAAAAGATATAGATTAACAGAAAATAGATACTGTTAGGTAAATAGTATAAGAGGTGAGTGCACGCGGTCACTTAAAATGTGAGAGAAATATAAAAACAAGTAGGTTGATACAGTATGTAGCTACAACTGTACCAAGAAAATTCCAGAAGTTTCTTAAACACACACACACACACATATATATACATACTATATATATATATATGGTTATTATATTACATAAAGAAATTATTTTTTGAATTATTAATTAGGAAAGTGATAAAAAAGTGGAATATACTCTATAAAAGATGTATATATCGTAGAGCAAAAAATAAGTAAAGGTAAGATAGATATCAGGTTATGAGAATATGATGATGATGAGGAGACTTACATGGGAATAGGAATCTTTTCTAGAAGGAAGCGCGAAGTATTATAAGAAATGAGAATATGAATAATGATGATGTTTCGAAACTGATGAAATGGATTTAGCAATATATTGAGGAGTGTGTGGAGGGAACAATTCGAAATCTGCATAACATTGGCTAATATATTAGAAAAGTGATAGTGATAATGGTTGTGAGGCTTTTATGGTGCTTATAGAAGGAATATTAAGGTATTTTGGGGAAGGAGTCTTATATTATAACAGAGGACGTAATGGGTAGATGTGAAAGTTGAAGAAGTGGCAATCTGCAGTATAGATGAAATTAACACTGGTGGAATAACTGATCTGTGGGCAATGTAACTATGATTGAGTGATTTGAAGTATAAGTGATGCATAAACATATAGAAATATGGAGTTATATATTCAGGGATTAGGATAGTAGAAGTAGCAGTAATAGAACCCACTTTAAATATTATAGTCATTTCAAAGGTATATCCAGGAATTTAAAAATAGAGAATTAAGGTTTATTATCGAAATGTAGTAGGGAATTAACTGCTGGTATTTTGTCGATAAAGAGTGCGTCACAGAGTGACTATATAGAGGACTAATTGGTGACAAGTACAAGTAGGATACATATTTAGTACCAGTGTAGTAGAGGTATTATGTATGGATCAAATCTTTAATGGCATACTTGAAAATACTAAATAGTAATTATGAGAAAATGAAGGGAAAGTAAGGATAAATTTTTATTGTATTTAGTTTTCATGGATTTGAAAGCAACAGGTATACGATAGGATTAATAGGATGCTCTGTGGCATAAATAGGATTTTAATATAGATTAAATATATATACATATTAGTTATGGTAGTAAATATTATACTATACTTATAAACGTATAATTCATAATATAATTTAGTATGACAATTAAAGTGAAGCGTGTGTAGAATAAATTAGAAGTCTAGAAGTGGATATCTGAGAGTTAATATTAATAGCGGATGAGGCAGGAGTGACGTCAATGTCTCCTTATGTATTCAACTGTTTACTGGTAATGATATTGGACGTGATGAAAGAATTATGAGAGTGGGAGTTTAGAAGTAAGGTATAATAGTGATGTTAGATAATAGTATGGAAGGGATGGGTCAGATGATAATGTAGAAATGAGTGCCAATATTTAGAAACAATATGTTATACTTTTAATTAAACGAGAGATCGCTGAATTTATGTTAAGATGAATGAGATAAATCTGGTTGGACGTTATGTCTCTAACTTGTGCTGATTGACTAATACGTTTAAAGGCAGGGGATGATAGAATAAATAGATAAACTGTTAATTATCAGTAAAGTAAGCGAATCTACATAAAGTTGTTAAAGTGAGATAGAGGTAGACATGTCCTTTCGTGTCGTATATAGCTATGTTTCTAACACGGGATGTGAGCGAGGTGTGGTTATAGCCTATCAGATATGTCTGGATAAATATTATTACATTAAGAAATAATTAAAAAAATACTATAGGAATTATATTTTTTCTTGATTGAATTAAGCGGAACAGTATGACGCACGAAGAGAAGTTCAAGAGTTAAGGTTGTTGATAATGGCTTAACAGATAGACATACGAGGCTCTGTATGCAACAAGATACGCTGGTTTTACCGGCGTAACCTGAACCCTTACTGCAAATGTTCCCTTTTGAAATTGCCTCTAATGAGGGTCTTTGTAAAAGTAGGTATTTTTTACACCTGTGTTAATATAAGAAATCGTAGATAAGAGAAGATATATTTAGAGTACTGAATATTATTAAGAATAGTTATTATTATAAATGATCTAAGCGCGATGTCAGTCATAAATTGAGGATATTCAAATCTTAAATGGAGTGATGATTAGAAGTGTTTATTGTGAAAGAAATTTATAGAATAAATAAAGGAATGACGTTTTTCGTGAGAAAGCACTGGTAGCTAGGCAACGTAATATGCGGTAGCTATTGACAGCGAAATAGATAGTAAAAAGACAAGCTATCATCTCGAGAGAATCCGTGTATTGAGCCTCTCCAAGTCGCCGGAGACTAGACCGCGGAGGAGTGATAGTTCTGCGGTTATGAGTCCAAACGGTATCTTCGACAGGCAGTTAGATGGTAGAATTTTGCTCACGTATAAATCTTTTCGTCCAGGCACGATGAGTAAACACTGCGAGTAAGAGAGAGTGAAACTTTGTATTTGGTACAGGCAAGCCTAATAGTAGATAATGTAACTCGAGAGAGACACTGTACGATGCTCTTGTCGAAGTCTGCAGCGATGCTAAACCAAGATTGGATGCAATTAATGGAGGGCAGTCGAAAAATAGCGGCTTCGCTTGTTACTTTGTAGTTATAACGAAGCATGTGTTTAGTTAGAGAATATTGCCCATATGTATGAAATCAGCTATAACAGTGTTAAAAGACAGATTATAGTCAATAATGTGACGATCGTCGAGTGTTGTCCGTGATAGGCACAACTTTACTTTCATGAAGGTCTTCTTTCTAATTTTTGGGATTTTAAGATTGAGCAGCAGCAATCTACATCAGTCTCTTTCTCATTACAATTGAAGTGTGATTATCACAATGAGATGAGTTGGTTTAAGAGCATGGGCTATAATCAATTATTACGTTCGGATCACATTCCACGTAATTATCGCCCATGCGTGGATTTGTAGTTAATTTAATTAGTCCATCATTTATGGGCACGACTGTCTACCTAAAAAAAGCACTCACTTAACCTTAAGTTAATAACATCTACTGTGAGACCATTTAAGGTATTCTCATTCTAATATCTAAGTTCATGAGACAGAAATCAGCCAATTCATACACTATCTTTTTTAAACACTAGAGAGAAATATACAAGGGGATTATGGTATAGAATATTAAGTGACAAATAAGATAATTAATGTGCAAAAGAATTTGATGCGCAAAAAAAACAGCTATTTTGTAGCTATAATAAATGATGCATCGATGGTATAATAGTCTATTACATCTAGCTACGATCACATAAGTCATACTGACTCTATTACAAAAAGGCCCTGGGATAAATATTAAAGTGTATGTAAATAAAGCTTAACATCTTATTATAAACCATTAGTGAAATTATAATCATTTATAATCGTCATTCAATTAGAGTATTCATATATACTTCAATATTATATAATTATAGTTATCATTTAGTGTTAATGAATACTTGTTAATGATAGTTAAGATACCACGTAGCTTACATCAAAGAAACGACCAACTGGTATATAAATATAATTCAACATCCCTTGAGTCTATCCTAGTGCTATATCACATTTTTAATATGTCAAGAGAAAAATTGTGAAATGTCAAAAAATAACATATTCAAGTATCACGAATATTCGTTCCTACTACTTCAATTACATGTTGAGGATATTTATCCAATCACTCTTTATATAGTCCTAATATTAATTACATAACAAAATTATAATTATATTAGTAATATAGAATATATTCATTATCCTTGAAGATAATTAAGTAAAAATATAAGAGTTACTGCTAAGTGAGGTAAGATTCAGATAAGATATGGGATCTTTTAGGTGTTATGGACGGTATGTATATTGGAACATAATAATAGTAGGAATAATCATGTATATATATATATATATATATATATACATATATATAATAATATATATATATATATATATATATTAATTATATATTATATATATATTATATATATATAATATAATAATTATATTATATAATATATATACTATATATATAATATAATATACTAATAATATAATAATATAATAATATATATAGGTGTCGTATAATTATCTTCAAATAGATAGCGCTATATAGAGCGCCCGGTACCCTACCATAAGGGTTGAAGGAAATGAACAAGTAAATTTGAACTAAGGTTGGTAGTTTAAACAGTTAAAGAAAAAAGATAAGAATATTAATTTTACAACTTTAACAACTTTTGTTCCTAATAAATAGCTAACTTATATATATAACAAATTGATAATAATGCAGCTCGAACCTTTGATTAATACTATACACATGATAGTTCCAAATATTTGTCAATTTTCAAACAAAGTAAATATCAAAACTATTCCCCTTCTCTCTCAACCCATCCCTGTATAGAGAAATTATATAGTGTACAATTAAATCTAGATTTATATCAATAATGATTGCTTATAATAAATTTATTTACAACTATTTATATGATAAATTTCTTTATGTAATAACCACATATTTAGTTCAGCAATTTGACTTTATATAGTTCTTATATATTAATTAATATCACTAGAAATTAGTATTAAATATATCTTATTAGCGTTCATACTTAACAAATGAAACCTCAACATATACTGCATCAATAATTTATTCTACAAGTTTCTAAATAATTGACATCATAGTTAATTAGGTTATATGATATGATAATTATTTTTAATTACTTTAGATTTATCTTTGTTAAACATATATAACAAAGTTAACTACGCTCCGTAACTACTACTTAAATTATTATATCAATATCAAAAATTTAAATTTTTGCGATTTCTCCAAAGTGCAGATCTAAGTCTTGTCAAATAAATTAACCGTAGGATTTATATTATTTATTATTTCATGAATAATTGATTATATATGAATATATTAACTATTTTATTACTTATCCTAGATTCCTTTGTTTAAACACATATAAATAACATTGTTTACCAAGTCCCATATACCAGCTCTAATAATAAACAAAAACATATATATTTATTTAAGATCATTTCTCAAAGTTAAATAAAAACCGAGTAATACACTGTCTAAATTACCTAATATGAATATTACCAAACTTATTAAATAATAAATAATGATTAGTATATGATATTACTAATATTTTTGCAAATACTTTAGACACTTCTATCTGTATATGTACACTTATTAAAACTATTATCATTAAAGTATCGACTTTTACGGCTAATATAACTACCACAGAAGGTAATTTTTTATTAGAGTTCTACATTGAAAGATACCTATCAAATCATCCTCCTAACTTAACCCTATGAGAGAATTAAAAAAATTACAAATTATATAAAAGTTAAATCATAGATATCTTGTTACCTAACATTAACGACAAAATTACAATTATGTTGAAGTGTACGTTTCAGAATCACCGAATATTTTTTTATCTGACTTAAAAAGTAATACTATATCAAACACCTGAAAACGAAAATTATTTCAAGTATTTCTAATATCTATTATGATACTTTTATCATAATATGATACTAACTTATAAATTTATAAAGCATTCTACTGAGTATAACAGTAATTAATTAATAAAATGTACCTACATATTGACAAAGCTTTATATTAAACCAGAATGTAAGTTTTTAGCGAATACACAAAAATATCACTTAAAACACATACCTCAACATTAGCGACGGATATAACACAAACATTTATTACCGACCATCATCAAATATCCTGTATATAATTACTTAATTGAACACCCTGTTCCTACTAATAACTTATCAAGAGATTAGCTCGAAATCTAAAATTTTAATGGCCTAGCGAGTAAGCTTTAATGCTAAGCGAACGCTTATTAAGTTACAGTTTGACCTCGTACAAGTCTACCTACTTAGTATTCAAAAATATAATAGATATGAAAACTCACAATATGCAGGCGCATCAAGACATGATGTTAGAACTGTTATTCAATCCGATAATATACTGTGAGATATGTTATATATAATAAAACACTTATACACAATTCCTAAGATCTATATGATCTTTTGTTTAATTCTGAAGGAAAGTTATAACATTTAAAACGATAACCTAAGCTCGACTACGCTTATTGCTACAATAGAATGGAACTTTTATTTAGAGTCTATATACTCAGAGAATAGATACTTTCAAATCAGATATCACCTTCCTATTTAATCACAGGTAAATTATCTAAAATTATATTACATGAAACGGTTAATAATTATGTAAAACTACTTTAATAACGTTATATATTTTTTATGTTAATCATTAACTTATATAATATATAATATATAAAGTTAATTATAATGTTTTCTGCAACCTATCATATTAGATCACAGAAGTAATATTATTTTAAGATATTCTACATAATAATTATATATAACTCAAATCACTTAATAACAATTACCTAGGAGTCAAAATAATTACATGAAACTGATCTAAAATGAAAAATATTATTCAACAGCTTTTAAATTTATTTTTATAGTCATATATAACAATGTAACTAGCTTATCCAAATTAATTTAAGTCTTATTATTACACAGTAAATAATCTATATTATTGTTCAGATATTCTACAACAATAGATATTTATATAAACACTAGCTAAATATTATCCATACGATCCATATTATATAGAAAATGCTCTCAATAGAATGCTAATTATTATACCTTATACTTCTTTGTCATAACGCATATAGTGTTGTAGCTACTATCCTATAGTTAGTCATATTAATATAATTTAAACCAGAATATAATTTACTTTTGCGTTTTGTAAGTATGAAACATGATACATAACTGTTATCTTTAGTTATTATATAAAAGTTAATATATTATTACATGAATACTATCTACAAGTATATTAAAATAAATTTTTTACAAATTTTAGAATATTCTGTTTCTATACAAAGAAATTACTCAAAACTTAGCAAAAACTTTACTAGGAAATCCAGAATATCCTGAATTAACTAACTGAAAATGTAGATCTGAGACTTAAGAACTAGTAATCTTCTACTACAGAGCGGTCAGGAGTCTATCCCAAGTACTATTCAATCAAATATCATAAACAATAAATCATAATGGTTCACTAATCATACTTTATTATTAATCTACTATAAACACAGTGAAATATTTAGCATAACAATCAAAGTAATAATATACACTAACACGTGGACATAATCACAACTGAAATATAGGCACATTAAAATATATATACGTACGCACTATATCTTTATAATGAGAGCGATAGGTGAGTAAGATACTTTACTTTTAGAAACAAAAATAGCAAACTCTTAATAAGAACTGAAATTTATAGCGTGCATTATAACTAGTCAGACTCTTATGAAGTTAGATAATAAAGATTCGATTATCTGAGAATACTATTTCGCGCTCTGAGTTAAACCTACAGAGTATTTAGCTACTTTCTACACACTATAGATACACTGAAACGGATATAAAGTCTTAGCTGACATTTGGTGTTGAAACACGCGTTATTTAGACTTTGCTATTTTTCTTTATATTCTTTTCATATATTAAGGTAAAATTCTATCATTCTAACAAATATGATATATGAGTGAGGCTACAGGCTCCTCTACGTGACGTCTCAACTGATAGAACGCAAAGTAAAGTATTCTAAGGGTTTACACAAAGAGACATTAGCAAAACCTAATTACTGTAGAGAGTCAGAAAGTATAGGAGCATGAACTATCGGTAGATTCACATAGTAAATTCACAAATAATCATAAGTGAATAACACCTTATAGGCAAATGTACGTCTATCTAATTTAAACTCGCAATGCGTGGGACAACACTCAGACGTTTTTATTTATTGCTTAGACGATCCCAGATGCTCGTATTTGTTATTCTTATGCAGTTATACAAGAGACTACGTCCATACTACATAGCACGCTGTCACAAAAGAGTTAGAACCTTAGGTGAGATGCAATTCTATCTACAGTGAAACTGTCAAAACAGTGTTAATTAGGTCGAAAATTTTTTTTATCCTTGAGGCATTTATGTTCTTGATATTTCATCAACTACTCCACTAGAAAAGGATATATTACTATGAGAGAACAGCGGCTTAGATATTTTACACACACGTAAAGTTACTTTTTTTTGTAATTGTCAAAATGCTAGAGATCATTTACAAACACATCTCCTAGAGAGCCAAACTATCTTAATATATATCATCACTCTGAACACTTGCACAAACTTATTTGACAAAATTTATTTTAGGACACATATCAATTAACACTATCTGTATGGCTTAATTAGACATGATTATAGTTGAGAAATCGTATCTATAAAACTCTGACTAAGCCTTAATATAGATCAAACCTAAAATATACAAGGATCACCAACACTTCAGATGACATGAACGAGAATAATCTAATATTAACCAGATTGCTAGAAAAGTTCATCAAATTAACTTCTTCACGCATATTATCTTAGGGAGGTAATAGTAACTTACTATAGAGACTTAACGGCCGTTCTAGTGCTGCATAGAACCGGACCGAGTAGCCCTCGAATATGATTAGAACTTAATAATGGAAATACTATTTTAGCAGTTTGATTGAACAAACAGCATAGAAAAAGAGGAAAACAGCCTTAGTGGCTAGTTGTAAAAACACCATTGAAACAGAGAACTATATTCATAATCATGACACATCCGTTATGATATGAACCACATCTATCTTAATTATATATTTAGTATCTATCCTGGCAAAAAGATGTTAGTCTTAAAGTTCACAAGCGATATATATAGTGAACTATCATAACTAGACCCTACTTTTTGAAAGCCAAAACCGAATTTTCACATCTTTTCTATTATTCATCTAATTAGTAGAAATTCCTCTGAACATCATGGTGTAATTATTTTCAAATTCTATATGGTCTTTTTAGATACAGAAATTTATTTAAGAGAGGTGTCGAATAACTAAAAAATTTCAAATTCCAGTCAAAAATTGCAATCCAGGTCTTAGAATCAAAAAACTTGTTTTTATTTACGAATTATAGAAAATCTAATCTTTTTTTTCATAGTTCTCAACCTCTAGCCTCATCTCGGATTTACTCAGTCAATAAATAGACGCCGGAGCGGCATGCCGGAGCCGGCCGGAGTCTAGGATGTGTATACTATTTTTTCATGAAATAGTTTTAAGGCTTTTTTTTTAGAGAAAAAATATGCAAAGATGTGCTGAACAATTTCAAATAGTCACAGAATCCTATCCGGATCCGGAATCCGGATCCCGATCCGGATCCGAATCAGAGCCGATGTCGAGTCAGAGCCGGAGCCGCCGCGATAAATGATTTCTTTTCGGTATAGAATTTTTTCAACAGATGTCTGAAACAATTTTCAAAATTAGTCAGAACCTTATCGGAATCCGGACCTTGTAGCGAAATTGGAGCTGGAGCGGAAGCCGGAGCCGGAGCCGGAGCCCGGAGCCGGAGCGGAGCCGGAGCCGGTTTATCGCTGATCATCAGTTGAAATTTTTTTTTCTAAAAATATATGTTTTAGTAAAAATTTAATGCCAGAAGACGTACTGAACAATTTCAATTATCAGAACCTTAGTCAGATCCGGAGCCGAAGGTGAAGTCGGAGCCGTATCCGAGCCAGAGCCGAGCCCGGAGCAAAGCCGGAGCAGGAAGCCGGACAGCCTGGGTAATGAATTTTTCAAAAAATATTTTTTAGAGTGAAAAATTAATGCCAGAAAGACGTACTGAACAATTTTCAAAAATAGTGCAGAAACCTTAGTCGGATCCGGATTCCGAGTCGGAGCCGGAGTCGAGTGGGAGCCAAGTCAGAGCCGGTCCCGTAGCGTAGTTTGATTTATTTTCGAAAAATAATTTTTTTTAGTGACAAATTTTTGAGGGAAAGTGTTGAAAGGTTCTAAATAGTGCAGAAGCTTAGCTGATCGGATCCGGATCCGGAGCGGGGCCGGATTCGAGGCCGGATTCTGGTATAAATTTTTTTAACAGAAAAAATTGTTTAGATGAAAAAATTTGTTGCCAGGAAGACGTGCTGAACAGATTTCAAATAGTCAATCCTTAGTCGGAATCCGAATCCGGAGTCGCAGCCGAGTCGACAGTCGGAGCCGCAGGAGTCAGAGCGGTGCAACTAGTATAATTTTTTTCAGAAGAATATGCTAAACAATTTTCAAAACAGTGCAGAAACTTAGTCCACCGATCCAGATCCAAGGTGATTAGTCGGATGGGAGGGCGCCAGAGCCGGAAGCCGTGAGCCCGGAACCTGAGTATGAATTTTTTCGAAAAAATATTTTAGGTGACAAATTAATGCAGAAGAACGTACTGAACGAATTTTTCGGCAATTAGTCAATAATCTTAGTCGATCCGGACCGAGTCGATCCGGATCGACATGGAGCCAAAGTCAGAGCCGGTACCGTAGTTTGCTTTTTTCGAAAAAAATATTTTTTTAGGTGAAAATTTTTGCAGAAAAGTGCTGAACATTTTCAAAATAGCTGCAGATACCTTTAGCTCGATCCCGGATCCGGATCCGAGCGGTGCGATTCTGGGTATAAATTTTTTAAAGAAAAAATTTGTTTAGATGAAATGGATGGCCAGAAACGTGCTGAACAATATTCAAATAGTGCAAAATCCTTAGTCGGATCCGGACCGAAGTCGGATCCGGATCGAAGTCGGAGCCAGAGTCAGAGCCGGTGCAATAGTATAATTTTTTTCAGAAGAAATATTTTTTAGATGAAAAATTTTGTTGCCAGAAGTCGTGCTAAACAATTTTCAAGTAGTGCAGAAACCTTAGTCAGTATGGACCGAAAGGTGAAGTGGAGCCGGACGGAGCCGGAAAGCCCGGAGCCGGAACCTGGGTATGAATTTTCTTCAAAAAATATTTTTTAAGTGAAAAATTTAATGCCAAAGACTCACTGAACAATTTTCACAATAGTGCAGGATCCTAGTCCGGATCCGGATCCGGAAGCTCGAATCCGGAGTCGAAGTGGGAGCCAAAGTCAGAGCCGGTACCGTATTTATTTATTTTCGAAAAATATTTTTTTAGTGAAAATTTTTTGCCAGAAGAAGTGCTGAACATTTTTCAATAGTGCAGAAACCTTAGCTGGATCCGATCCCGGATCCGGAGCGGGTGCCGAATTCGGAGCCGATTCGTCATCATTTTCTTTAAAGAAAAAATTCTGTTAGATGAAAAATTTGATGCCAGAAAACGTGCTGAAAAATTTCAAATAGTGCAAATCCTTAGTCGGTATTCCGGATCCGGAGTCCCAGCAAGAGTCGAAGTCGAGCAGAGTCAGAGCGCTGCAAATAGTAATAACATTTTTTCCAGACAGAATATTTTTTTAGATGAAATAATTATTGCCAGAAGACGTGCTTAGCAATTTCAAGTAGTGCAGAAACCTTAGTCAGATCCGGACACGAAGGTGAACAGCGACCGGAGCCGGAGCCGGAGCCGAACCTGGGTATGAATTTTTTTCACAAATTTTAAGTGAAAAATTAATGCCAGAAGATCTGGAAAAACAAATTTTTTTTTTTTCCAAAAAAAGCAATAGTGCAGAGAAACATTAGTCAGGTCGGATCGAATCCGAATCCCGGATTCAGAGCGGATCCTGGGTGTAATTTTTTTTCAAGAAATAATTTCCTAATGACAAAATTTAATTGCCAGAAGACTGTTGAACAATTTTCAAATAAGTGGTAGAATCCTTAATCGGATCCGGATTGGACCGGAGCCGAGCCGGAGCTGGAGCCGGATTCAAAGTCGGAGATGAGTCGAAGCCAAGAAATATTTTTCGAAAATATTTTTTTTATGTGAACAATTTATTGATAGAAGACGTACTGAACAATTTCAAATAGTGCAAAATCTAGTCGGATCCGGAGCCATAGCCGGAGCCGGAGTCCTGGGTATGAATTTAAATTTAAAAAATACTTTTTAGGTGAACAAACTTTTGCCAGACGTACTGAACAATTCTTCATCATAGTTCAGAAACTAGTCAATCCGGAGCCGAAGTGAATCGGAGCTGGAGAGGAGCCAGAGCTGGACGTCGGAGCCCGAGCCGGAGCCGGAGCCGAGCCTGGCAAATGAAATTTTCAAAGAAATATTTTTCATCAAAAATTTTATGCCAGAAAACGTACTGAACAAAATTTAAATAGTGCAGAAACCTGAGTCGGGTCCGGATCCGGCTCCAGATTCGGAGCCTTATCCTTGGTATAAATTTTTTCAGAGACAATTTTCTAAGATAATATTTTTAGAAGATCTGCTGAACAATTCTCAAATAGTGCAGAATCCTAATCGATCCGATTCGGAGCCGGAGTCTCGGAGCCGGAGTATGGTTTTTTCGAAAAATTATTTTTTTTGTGAAAAACTTTAATTCGGTGAAGACGTGCGAACAATTTTCAAATAGTGCAGGAAACTTTGATGAATCCGTATCCGCAAGCTTCGGAGCCGTGTCGAGCCGGAGCCGAGCCGGAGCCGAGCATTGTATGTATTTTCTTTAAAAAAATATCTTTTTACGCGAAAATGTAAATTGCCCAGAAGACTATCGTTGAACATTCTTCAATTACTACAGAAAACCTTAGTCCGACGGCAGCGATACGGAGCCAACCGACCGTCCCTGGGTAATGAATTTTTTTTAAGAAATATTTTTTCAGGTAAAAAATTTTATTGAAAAAGATGTGCTGAACATTTTCAAATAGTGCAGAACCTTTGATGGATTCGGATCCGGAGCAGGATCCCGGAGTCGAAATCCGGAGCCGGAACTTTCTTATAAACTATTTTTTTTCAAGAAATACTTTTTAGTTGAAAAATTATGAGAAGACTAGCTGACTAATTTTCAAATAGTTCAAAAACCTTATCGATCCGGCATCCGGAGTCGGAAACCGACGGAGTTTAGAGCCGGATCTGTTTAATTTTTTTCAAGAATATTTTTAGCATTTTTTAAATATTATTGCCGGAAGACTTGTTGAACAATTTCAAATAGTGCAGAAACCTTAGTTGGATCGGATCCGGATCGGAAACGAAGCCGGATTGTGTTATAAATTAATGTTCCCTATAAATATTTTTTTGTGAAAAGTAATATGCCAGAAGACGTCCTAAACAATTTTCAAATAGTGCATGAAACTTAGTCGGTATCCAGCTCCGGATCTGGACCGCAGCGGAGTATGAAACCTGAACCGGATCTGGGCATACATTTTTCAAAAAATATTTTGTAACGTGAAAAATTTATTGCCAGAAATACTGCAACAATTCCCAACATGCAAAAACTAAGTCGGAGTTGGTGCCCGGAACTGCTTTAAAATATTTTCAAGAAATATTTTTAGTTGAAAAATTATGTGCCACAAGACTTGCGGATAATTTCAAAATAGTTCAACAAACCTTAGTCGGATCCGGATCCGGATTCGGAAACGGAGCCGGAGTTAGAGCCGGATCCTGTTTATCAATTTTTTCAAGAAAATATTTTTTTAGTGAAAAATTAAATTGCCGGAAGACGCTGTTTGAACATGTTCAAATAGTGCAGAACCTTAGTTGGATCCGGATCCGGATCGAACGAAATCGGATTCTGGGTATAAATTTTTTCCTAATAAATATTTATTTTTTGTGAAAGTATATTGCCAGCAAGAAGTGCTAAACGGGTCAAGGAGTGTAAATGGATAGTCGGATCCAGCTCCGGATCGGGAGCCGCAGCCGGAGTACAAAACGCACCATAATCAATATTTTCAAAAATATTTGTACTGCAAATTTATGCCAGAAAGTAACTGCAACAATTCTCAACATTTGCCAAAACTATGTCCGGAGTGACCGGAGCCGAAAAAAATAATTATTTTTTTTCTTGGCTTTATTAACATTTTAGATTGTTGATTGATTCAATTGAAAAAGCAATATATAATATATATAAATATAATATATATATAATATATATATTATATATATATATATATAATATAATATATATAATATATATATATATATATTATAATAAGTATATAATATAAATATATTAATATTAATATAATATATATATAATATATATTTTATAATATATATATGATAATATATATATAATATATATATTATATATAATTTATAAATATATATATATATAATTATATATTATATATATAATATATATATATATATATTATAATATATATATATATATATTAATATCATTATGTGGATGGGGTTATAAAGAATCAGAAGTGGGTGAGTAGCAAGGGGATAGTGTTAAGTATGAGATGAAAGAGAGTAGGAGGTGCTCTACTATTATTGCGGTGATTTAGTTAGTGTGGCGAATCTGAAATTGCTTTTTTCGATTATAAGAGAGATTTGGCAGGTGTGAAAAGGAGGGGTAGAGTAAACGTAGAATAGAGTAAAGTTATGGTTTGAGTGAGGATAGTTCTCTGTGTAAAGTTATGTTGATGGTGACCAGCTGGAACAAATGCTGAGTTCCAACATATTAGGACTATACTGTGGATGAAAAGAACGAGATGCAGACTGTAGTATGAAATTGAAAATGGAAGGAAGATGCTGGTCCATTAATTCCTTAGGGTGCAAAAAGGGAAATATAGACTGAGTGTGCTAGGGTCTTAGCAACGTCTTACATTGACCTGTGCTAATGTATAGTAGTGAGACTAGGTCTGAAATAAGAGGTATA